>RCUC01137320.1:0-68128 GCA_003697995.1 Taxidea taxus jeffersonii | reverse complement strand
CCAGTAGTGCAATTGCAGGGTCATAGGGTAGCTCTATTTTTCGTATTTTGAGGAATCGCCACACTGTTTTCCAAAGTGACCGCACCAACTTTCACTCCCACCAACAGTGTAAGAGGGTTCCCCTTTCTCCACATCCTCTCCAACACTTGTTGTTTCCCGTCTTGTTAATTTTTGCCATTCTAACTGATATAAGGTAGTATCTCAATGTGGTTTTGATTTTAATCTTCCTGATAGCTAATGATGATGAACAGTTTTTTATGCATCTGTTAGCCATTCATATTTCTTCTATGGAGAAGTGTCTGTTCATGTCTTCTGCCCATTTTTTGACATGATTATCTGTTTTTTGGGGGGTTGAGTTTGAGGAGTTCCTTATCGATCTTGGATACCAGCCCTTTCTCTGTAGTGCCATTTGTGAATATCTTCTCCCATTCCGTGGGTTGCCTCTTTGTTTTGTAGACTGTTTCCTTTGCTGTGCAGAAGGTTTTGGTCTTGATGAAGTCCCCAAAGTTCCTTTTTGCTTTTGCCTCCTTTGCCTTTGGAGACATGTCTTGAAAGAATTTGCTGTGGCCAATGTTGAAGAGGTTGCTGCCTTTGAACTCCTCTAGGATTTTGATAGATTCCTGCCTCACACTGAGGCCATTTATCCATTTTGAGTTTATCTCTGTATATGGTGTAGGAGAATGGTTGAGTTTTATTCTTCTACACATGGCTGTTCAATTTTCCCCAAACCATTTATTGAAGAGACTGTCTATTTTTCCCTGAATATTTTCTCCTGCTTTGTCAAAGACTATTTGACCATAGAGTTTCAGGTCCATATCTGGGCTCTCTACTCTGTTCTCCTGGTCTATGCATCTGTTTTTGTGCTAGTACCATGCTGTCTTAGTGATCACAGCTTTCTAGTAAAGATTGATCAGGCATCATGATACACCAAATCTCTTTACACCTCAAAGAACTAGAAAATCAACAACAAATTCAGCCAACACCATGCACAAGAAGGGAAATAATTAAGATTGGAGCAGAGATTGATGAGTTAGAATCTGGAGATACATTAGAACACATCAGCAACATGGGGAGATGGAGAGGAGAAGTGAGTTGGAAATTGAAGGGGAAGACGAACCATGAAAGACTGTGGACTCTGAGAAACAAACTGAGGGTTTTGGAGAGAAGGAGTTGGGGGTTTGGGTGAGCCTGGTGGTGGGTTTTATGGAGGGCCCGTACTGCATAGAGTACTGGGTGTGGTGCATAAACAATGAATTCTGGAACACGGAAGAGAAATTATAAATAAATAAATAAAAGAAGCCAATGTTAAAAAAAAAAAAAAAAAGAACACATCAGTGAAACTAGAAGCAGGTTCCTTCAAGGAATTAATAAGATTGATAAACCACTGGCAAAAGTAATCCAAAAGAAAAGATAGAGGACCAAAATTAACAAAATTATGAATGAAAGCAGAGAGATCATGTTAGTCAGATTAGTCAAGGAGATAGAAACAATCATCAGAAATTATTATCCACAGCTATATGACACTGAGTTAAGCAACCTACAAGAAATGGATGCATTCCTGGAAACCTATAAACTTCCAAGACTGAAACAGGAAGAAATTGACAACCTGTATGGACCAATATCTAGTAACAAGATTGAAGCAGCGATCAAAACCTCCCAAAAAACAGGAGCCTAGGACCTGATGGATTCCCTGGGGAATTCTGTCAAGCAATTAAAGGAGAAATAATACCTATTCTTCTGAAGCTGTTTCAAAAAATAGAAACACAAGTAAAACTTCCACTTTCTGTTAAGCCAGCATTACCCTGATCCCCAAACCAGGCAAAGGTCCCATCAAAAATGAGAATTTCAGACCAATATCCCTGATGAATATGGATGCCCAGATTCTCAACAAGGTCCTAGCTAATAGGATCCAACAGTACATTAAAGATTATCCACAAAGACCAGGTGGGATTTATCTCTGAGATGTGAGGATGGTTCAACATTCGTAAATCAGTCAGTGTGATAGAACAAATCAATAAAAGAGAGAAGAACCACAAGGTCCTCTCAATTGATGCAGAAAAAGCAATGGACAAAACACAGCATCTCTTCCTCATTAAAACTCTTCAAAGTGTAGGGATAGAGGGAACATTCCTCAACTTCATAAAATCTATCTATGAAAAACACACAGCAAATATCATTCTCAATGGGGAAAAGCTGACAGACTTCCTTTTGAGATGAGGAACACGACAATGATGCCCATTCTCACCACTGTTGTTCAACATTGTACTAGAAGTCCTAGCAATAGCAATCAGACAACAAAAAGAAATAAAATGTATTCAAATTGACAAAGTAGAAGTCAAGCTCTCTGTCTTTGCAGATGACATGATATTTTTTATGGGAAACCTGAAAGACTCCAGCCCCAAACTACTAGAACTCACACAGCAATTCAGTAATGTGGCAGGATACAAAATCAATGCACAGAAATCAGTTGCTTTCTTATATACTAACAATGAAAATATAGGAAGGAGGGATGCCTGGGTGGCTCAGTTGGTTGAGCGGCTGCCTTCGGCTCGGGTCATGATCCCAGCGTCCTGGGATCGAGTCCCACATCGGGCTCCTTGCTCAGCGGGGAACCTGCTTCTCCCTCTGCCTCTCCCTGCCACTCTGTCTGCCTGTGCTCACTCTCTCTGACAAATAAATAAATAAAAATATTTTTTAAAAAAAAGAAAATATAGGAAGGAAATTAGAGAATTGATTCCATTTACTATAGCACCAAGAACCATAAGATACCTAGGAACAAACCTAACCAAAGAGGTAAAGTGTCTGTACTTGAGGAACTACAGAACACTCATGAAAGTAATTGAAGAAGACACAAAAAGATGGAAGACCATTCCATGCTCATGGGTCAGAAGAATAAACATTGTTAAAATGTCTATACTGCCTAGAGCAATCTATACTTTAAATGCCACCCTGATCAAAACTCCACCAGCATTTTTCAAAGTTCTGGAACAAACAATCCTAAAATTTGTATGTAACCAGAAAAAGCCTGAATTGCTAAGGAAATGTTGAAAAAGATATTCTCCTTTTTGATGGGGTCTTTGGCTAGTTTTGGGATCAAAGTAATGCTGACCCCATAGAAAGAGTCTGGAAGTTCTCCTTCTGTTTGTGGTTTTGTGTGTGTGTGTGAGAGAGAGAGAACAGATATTATTTCTTCTTTAAATGTTTGGTAGAGGGACGCCTGGGTGGCTCAGTTGGTTAAGCAGCTGCCTTCGGCTCAGGTCATGATCCCAGCATCCTGGGATCGAGTCCCACATTGGGCTCTTTGCTTGGCGGGGAGCCTGCTTCTCCCTCTGCCTCTGCCTGCCTCTCTGTCTGCCTGTGCTCACTCTCTCTCTCTAACAAATAAATAAATAAATAAAGTCTTTAAAAAAAATAAATGTTTGGTAGAATTCCTTGGGGTATCCATCACGCCCTGGACTCTTGTTTTCTGGGGAGGTTTTTGATCACTGCTTCAATCTTATTACTGGTTATGAGTCTATTCAGGTTGTCAATTGCTTCCTGTTTCCATCTTAGTCTGACTATTCTATTTTCATTTGTCTTTTCACTATTAAATTTTAGTATGAGAAGGTTCTGGTGCCATATTTATAAGCTTACTGAGCTTTCCTCACTCCAGAGCTCACCAAATGGCATTATCTTTTTTGGATATGATCATATTTTTTTCTGCTATTGCCATTTGATTCTTTACCAGAATGTCCGCCTCTCTGTTTACAAGGTCCATCAATTCCTGCATGCTGTCCACTTTTACTGGAGGCTTTCAAATATTTAATCTCTTTGTTTAAAATTTCCAGCCTTGTAATTCTGCAATCTTGGCCATATCCCAATCTGGTTCTAATGAGGGCTCTGTTTCTTCATACTGTGGTGTTTTTGCAACTTAACACACTTTGTGATTTTTGGTGGAAATCTGTACATGATGCATTGAGCAAAACCAGTTAAGTAAACTGTCTTTAATGTGACTTTGTGTGTTCTGGGTGTCAGTCCCTTGTTCACAATTTGGTGCAAGCCCTATGTGCTTGAAGCTATAAATTTATCTGATGTGCCTTGTATTTTGAAAGAGGCTTTTACTGTGTGTCTCTCCCATTTACCTTGGGTTTTCCTTGTTACTTCTTCAGTAAGATCTGAGGGTTGATGTTCTTGAGTTGAAATTACATCTTGATACCAGGGCCATATTAATACATCAGAATGGTGTGAGGAAGTTTTGTGTATATGATAAGCTCTCAGGGTTTAACAAACATGTGTACCTGGGACTTGGCCTTTACAAGTGATTCTCAGACCTTTGTTCCCATTAGGAAAGAGAATAGCAAAGGGAGGTGGAGTCGGTTCCCTTCCCCCCCCCCCCCAGAAACCTGGAGGGGTCTGTATTTGGAGATTTACTTTCTCTGGGCCAGTGATGCTTTAGTCAAATCCAAACTGGTACTCTGATGAAACAGTTTCCCTTAAGGGAAGACTTCCTTAAGGAGATCAGAGGGCGTTGGGCTTGTTCCACAATGATTGCTTCTCTTCTCTTCCTGCCAGAAGTCAAAGCACTTTTCCTTGAACTTCATCCTGTCGGGAAGGGAGGGCAGCTACTGGAAGTAAATTGACTGTGGAAATGTAGAGCTCCCCACCAAACTTACCCCCCAGAGATTTTAACTTCCAGCTCCTGCCCACAGAGCTTCCAGAGATTCCTAAGTTATAGTATGAATTTTCAAGCCAGATCCTGGCTCCTGCAGAGGTCTGTGCTCCTGAGGCTGTGGCTCGTCTTTATTTACCTGTCTCTCCAGTTTCTGTGGTGGCAGTTTGCCCTGAGATTGCAGTTCCCTGATGGGTTTTTGGATAGTTGTTGATTTTCAGATTGTTCAGCTTTTCCCCTGATGCAATGACAGGAGTGATGATGTCTGAGCTCCATATATAATGGATCACAAATTGGAAATCTATTAATTATATAAAAAATTAACTTTAGCAGAAAGACAAATATATGATTTCACTTATATGTGGAATCTTAGAAACAAAAACAGATGAACATAGGGGAAGGGAAGAAAAAAATAAAATAATATAAAACACAGAGGGAGGCAACCATAAGAGACACCTAACTGTAGGAAACAAACTGAAGGTTGCCGGAAGGGAGGTGGGTGGGGGGATAGGGTAATTGAGTGATGGGCATTAAACAGGACAGTTGATGTAATGAGCACTGGGTGCTATATGCAACTGATGAATTCCTAAAATCTACCCCTACAATACAGTATATGCTAACTAAATTGAATTTAAATTTAAAAAATTAAAAGAAATTAACCTTACCTTTTTTTCCTCTGCAGACAGTTCCCTGTCATGCCTTATTGTTGGAAAAAGGAGGAGACATAATCAGCGTGTCCATCTTATTTTTAAAATAGGATGTCTGGAGTTGCTCAGCAGTATGACACACCCTACAATGAAAGCCTCCTTGTTTTCCCCACCTCAGCAGCTGTAAAGCCAGGCTCATATTGTCTAGGTAAGTTATTGAGGTACATGATTTGGCCTGAGATGATAAAACAAAAAGTCAAAATAGAAAGGACTATGCTAAACAAGACAAAATATGTAGAGTGTAGACCCTGGGTGTACCATAGGGATGTCCAGCCTGCTCCAGGTCTGAGAGGTGTTTCAGCAGCTGCAGTTCCAGCAGGCAGGGTTAAGTGTGTCCATCCCCTGGGACCCCTGATACCCTGGGCTGCATCCTTAAACCCCAAATACATTTTCACATGCACATGTCAGTTCTTCTAGCCATCAAGGTGCGCTACTCTCTATTCCCTGTTAGCTGAGTCATAGGAACTTGGAAACAGGTCTGGTCCCCATGTTACATCACATCTGAATCAGTGCTTTTGAACCCTTGATCTCCAGAGCAGAGGCACATAACAATTACATAGAGGAACAGAAACAAGGACTTATGATTAAGCTCTAGAGAAGACACGAGTGTTCTGGGAAGGAAACAGAGAGAGGGGAGGAGTCAAGCATAGGCAGAGGGAGTCCTGCCACATCTAAGCCTGGAGGAAATGGGACGTGAGCACTTCCATCACCTGTCCTGTGAAGACTGTGTCCCAGGGATTGAATAACAGCCTGAAACCGCCCATTTTGGGGCATAATTGCAGGGGGTGTGGATGGAATGCTGTATCTATGGACACCCAGTTGGCTCCAGAGTCAAAGAGCATACCTAACCATGCATTTCTCACCTAAATGATGCTCACATTGTCCAGCCTGGGAGGAAAATGGACATTGAGTAATTCTCAAGGGAGCTATTTCCTGAGACCAAGAATTTTCCTCTTCCACCCCAAAGAGGGCAATCCAGACCTGGAGGAAAAAGTCATGGTCTAGGGCCCAGCAGTTTGATATCTAACAAGCCCTGGGTAGGGGATAGATGCATCATCCATCCTCCTGGCAAGATGCTCCTGCTGTATTCACCACAGAGATAGGGCTGCTAGGAGTAGAGGCCCGAGAAAAGACCCTACCTCCCATGGGCAGCCAAGCAGCCAGTAATTCTGGGCCTTCAGCTTTTCAAGCCTTGGTATTGACTTCATGATTGCTATCCTGAGTTCTATCTCTGACATCTTGCTTATATCCTTATATCCATATCCATTAGTTCTGTGGCAGAGGACATGGTTTCAGTTTATTTTCTTTGTTGAGAGTTTCTCCTCATCATCATTATGTCAAGGGATACTTGAGAGAATGAACAGAGTCCAAAATTTCAACCATGAGCCAAGCAAAATTCACCCTAGAAAAGATATGAAGGGGTTGGAAACTACCACAGGTATGCAAACAAAGCCAAGATGATCCAAAACAAAAAAAAAAAAGGTGGGGAGGGAAAGAGATTATAATCTCTCAGTGTGGACAAAGCAGGGTGATCTGCCTGTTCCTCACTGATTATAAATATATAAATACATACATTTGAAAAAATAAAAGTTAAAAAGTGACTTAAAAACAGAAGTTGGGAAATGACTCTATTTGAAACAGGAACAGGGTAAAAAAATGAAAAGAGAGAAAAAAAGAAAAGAAACTTGACCCTTTTCATGGCAGAGACCCCACATTAACAATTTGTCTTTGTGTTCCTCCTGCAAAACATCACCCTCTGCTCTTTCTCTAGGGTTCTGTAATAGAGAAGTATTTGACAGCTGAAAGAAAGGGAAGAGTCAGGCATGACCAGAGACACGAGGGTAGGAAAACACTCATGGTGGACATGACCAAGTCAGGGCCAGCCTTCTCTGGGCCCCATCCAGCTCAGCCCTTCTGACTCCCAGCCTGCTCACTGATGGGCCATTCAGGACTGTTCACTATGAATCAGTGGCACAGGCCCAGGTTCAGGGGCCAGGGCAGCGCTAAGGAAGGGAGTGAGGGGGCTGCAGAAAATCTCCTAGACCCTGAAGAGAGAAGGCCTCAAGTACCTGGATGAGACCAGGTTCCTCAGGGTGAGCCTCATAAAGAGAGACAACAGGTGAGAGCTACAAAGAGAAGCTATGCATTGCAAAGAGAGAAAGCAAAAAGAGACGAAAGGAAGGAATGTTTTATGGGCATCATGTTGCTGTGTTCATCTGAGTCCTCTGAATCTGCAAAGTAGTCTCTGGGTGGATGTGGATGGCACTGATGATGTGTGGGTGGCCGTGGGAAAGGAAGTCGGAGTTAGTGGAGGTAGCAATGCAGACTCTGCTGCTCCATGGAGGAAGTACCCTAAATTCTGGGTGATTGGCCCTCAGCTCTGAGTCCTCCCCAGGCTCCAGCCCTTGATGTCTGCAGGAAGGGAGTGGGTGTTTGTTCTCTGACCTGCTTTTCCAGCCTCACATTCTCTCCATGACCGGGAATGGACGGATACCAGTGTCCTCCTGTTCCTCCTGCAGGAGATCACTGTCCCCATGAGAGTTTGTGCCTGGTATTACCTTCCTCCCTCCTGACTCCTCTCCTGCCATGTTCCCCTCCCTCTTCCTCTCCTAAGATAGGCTCCCTTTCCTTTCTACTGTAACCCGCACCAATCACATTGTTATGAAGTAGGGAAGCACTGGAGGACAGACAATCCATGTGCTGGCACCCACTCACTAAATCCACTGATTCTTCTTGTTGGGGAGTTGCTGTCCTGGGTCTGGCATTGCTGAGGACCTTGAGGGAGAAAGTGTCAATTACCTCCATGTAGCCTGTGTCTTTCTAATTCAGGAGACATTTTCACCTGAAACAACCCCAGAAATTCCTAGAAACATTACAAAGGGTGAGTGAAAGTTAGAGGACAGTAATTTGTCCACTTTTCCTTAGGACATATGGCCCCATAAACATATAGTCCTGGCCAGGGTTTGGCCCAACCATTGGAAGGAAAGCACTGAGCTTGCCTAAGGAAAGGTCACAGGGCAGTCATGACAAGGATGTGATGGGGGAAAGGCTCTCCACAATCAAACCTATAGGCACACACACATGAAAAATCTCATTACTGGAAGGATGGGCCCAGTCATTCCTCCAACTGTAGTTGAGGTCTTGATGGGTCATCCAGTATCTCCCTGATTTTTTTCCATGGGTTCTCAAAAGTTTGTTGGGCTTGGTGGAATCTGAGCCCTTCAATAGAATCTTCATCACAATTGTGAAACTGAAATATAATAGAGAAACTACAGGAATCAACTGTTCACACTCTTGGTTTTTCAAGTTTACTATAGTTCTCACAACCAAGCTTAGAAACCAAATTCCAACTCTCAGGGATCCACATGAAATAAGGCTAGTGTGACTAAGCAATTTGATATTTTCTTTCCTTGGAATTAATTGAGTTAATGAATGACTGAATGAAATTAGTTATATTCAAAGAGATATAGGCTAGTGGCTAGCACCCTGGATAGCAGAGCTGTAGAGCCCAAAGAAGAAGGAGATATAACTGCCTATCCTTTCATTGTTCCTTGCTGAGTAATGTGCTGACCTAATGGGATCATTCATTTTCCAGTATTTCCTGGGCCCACGCACCATTGCCAGTTACTTTTTGAGGTCCTGGGACACCAAAACAGTAAGGTCAACACCCACGTCTTAGAAGCAGCAATGTAAAATTCAATGCAACCCCTATCAAAATCCAAATGTCATTTTATAAAAACAGAATAGATCATGCTAAAATACCTATGCAACCTCAAATAGAGAAAACAATCTCAAGCATGAGGAAAAAGTGGACTCTCCACTCTTCCTGACTTAAAATGTGTTGCGATGAGAAATGGGTATTATATGCAACTGATGAATCATTGAACACTACATCAAAAACAAATTATGTATTATATGTTGGCTAATTGAATATAATGAAAATTTTAAAAAACACGTATTGCGAGCTACAATACTCTCACAATATGGCACTGCCATAAAAACAGACAGAGAAAAGAGTCAATTAGCATAGAGAGCCCCCAAAAGAACACACGTACCTGGGCTCATGATCTTAACAAGGATGCCATGACTACATCATGGAGAAGAATAGCCTCTTGAACAATCAAGAGAATGGCAATGGAGAAGACTTGTGCAAATTCACATTGCAAAAGGAACTAACATTCAAAATGTTTAAGAAACTCCTGCATGTGAATTGCAAAACAAAACAAAAACAAAAAAAACAAACAACAACAAACCAAGAAAGCCACTAACCCAGTTTAAACATGGAAGAAAGGCTTGAATAGACATTACTTCAAAGAAGATGTACAAATGGCCAACAGACATATGAAAACCTGCTGAACATCATTGATCATCAGGGACCTGCAAATTCAAGGACAATGAGATATCACTTCACTTGCTCAGATGCCAGTTACAGAAAGAAAAAGAGGAAAGGAAAAGGGAGGAGAGTGGAGTGGTGGCAGGAAGGGAAAGAAATAAGAAAAAAAGATCCATGAGAATTTTGAAGAGGATATGGGTAATCAGAACCTTTGTACACAGTGGGGATGTAAAATGGTAGAGACATAATGAATTAAAAATAGTTACGAGTTTCTTTAAGAATTACAAATAGAAGTACCACATGATCCAGCAGTCACACTTCTGGGCATGGTGTGAGGGCAAATAAAACCAGCATCTCAAGGATATATCTGCAACATTATACTGCAGCATTCTACACAATAGCCAGGAAATGAAAACAGCCCCAGTGTCCATACACAGGTGAATCGATAAACTGATGAAGGAAAGGTGGTGCCTAAGTGCAGCAGAATTATTCCAACTTCAAAGAAGAAGTGAACTCATCATGTGCAGAACCAGGAATGAGCCCTCAGAGCCTTATTCTAAGTGTAATATACCAATCACAGAAACACAGATCCTATGTGTTTGCATGACCATGAGATGCGGAAAATAGTCAAAGTCATAGAAGCAGAGAGCAGAGGATTGTTTGCCAAGCACTGGGGGCGAAGGAAGTGGGGAGTTGCTATCATGGGCTTTGGTCCTGCATGAGAATTGGCCCCACATCTGACAGATGTTGACCAGCATGGTCCTCTGTGGGACCTACATCCATACCTTTCACAATCTCTGGACTCACCACAAGCATGTGGGCTTTCTCTCTGAGGTTCTCACTAATGACTAGTCTTCAATGGGCTGTTAAATGCACATGAGCTGCCCTGGGTTATTTGTCCATGGAGGCCACTTAAAATGTTGGGCAATGCTGTGACCTTGTAGATGAGTATCTCCAGGTATGTAATGTATGTGGGACTTGCTCTGTGACTGATGGTCCCATAGCTGAGTGATAAGTGCTGATCGGTGTCCCAGAGCTACAGCACTGGGACATGGGCCTGGGTTCCTATTTTTGCTTTTCCATATAGAAGGCAAGAGCTTGGCCCATTCATCCTTGCAGCATCTCCTTCTGAGATGCTGAACTTCCTTTCGGGAGTTTTTTTTGTTTGTTTGTTTTGTTTTTTTTTTTATTTTTTCTAAGATTTTATTTATTTGTTAGAGAGAGAGTGAGCACAGGCAGACAGAGTGGCAGGCAGAGGCAGAGGGAGAAGCAGGCTCCCTGCCAAGCAAGGAGCCCGATGTGGGACTCGATCCCAGGACGCTGGGATCATGACCTGAGCCGAAGGCAGCTGCTTAACCAACTGAGCCACCCAGGCGTCCCTCCTTTCGGGAGTTTTAAGCAAACCTCTAGGTATGGCTATATTGAGGGAAGAATGTGAAATTGCTTGCAATACATTTATATTCATGCCTATGTCTTACGTATGTTTTGAGTTGATTTTCAGTTTCCGTATTAACATCAGCATGGGCTGCTTCCCTCGGGTATATCTGTTACCTTTTCACAATACTTTCACTGTATACATCCTGGGTTCTTTGGTTTTTGTGTTATTTGCTACCAGTTTCCAGCATATTCCATCCCCCTCCTTCTAGTTTCCTCTTCACACAGGTTTGCATTTTTCAAAGGAACGTCAGGGAATCTGATCTGCTACCCCCAGGACAGACATAGCAGAGGAGCTTAGCCCCACTTGCATGAGTATCCTTTGAGTCTCCTAGGAAAATAAAATAAACTTGGGGCCTGAGGGTTAGATCTCATGCATGTAGAATTACTGTGTTCTCAAAGGGAAGGGGCACAGTGAAAAGCCTGTGTCAACCTCTCCAAAGGGTGCTTTTGGTGGGCAGGAAACACATCCGAAGAGAAGAGAAATCTATAGTGTAAGACACCATCCAAGACAGTAGCTGATTGTCTGATAGGCAAATTTACATTTTGACTTCTTTGCTCCTGCTCATTTTTTTCTTATTTCTTTTTATATTATCAACAAAATAAAATTTTTGTTATATACTTGAAAATGAGTGAATAACTTTTTATCAACTTTAGTGGATTCAATATACTAGCAATAAGAATGGGTCTCACAGTTCACTCATATTAAGCAACATACTAAGTCCAGCCTGGACTAAGGATGCTGGAAATGGGGGTGGTAGCTGAAAAATGCTGTGGCTTAATTCTAACACCCATATCACTTACACCAGGAATATAAATCTACTCTTGGGGGTAAGGGAAGATCAAAGCCTGTTCTTTTTTTTTTTTTCTTTTTGCCTAGGTAAGGAAGTAACTTCTTGCTTACTTCTTAATCACTTGGCAGATAAATGACTTTCAATTTCAGAGAACATGCTCTAGGGGACTCTGTACCTCTCAGTAGTATTGGAACACTGCTCAGTAAAACAATGCATCAGTGGATACGAAAAATATCCGGCTATTTCACAAGAAACCAATTTAAAATATAGGTGACATGTCAAACCTCAAATTCACATAGGTTGGGTAGGGGGGTACCTAGAAAATACATCAAAGGAGACAGGAAGTTATCCACTAGAGAATCTGGAATGGAGAGTATTATATTCACATTTGGAAGGTATGCTGAGGCATGACAAAATATGTCTGGTGGTATTCATGAAATTAAGTTTAGGGCATGGGGCATGCCTATTTAGCCACTCAAACTCCAAGCAACTGAGATGATATACAAATGAGCAGCTCGTGTGACTTCTAAGCAGGAGAAAATGAAACATTAAGGTGCTGTACTAGAAACCACTGCTTAAAAATACAAGCCTCTATCAGTACGACTATTTGCAAATGACAGAAAATCCAAATTTAACTGGTTTAACAAAAGATGTGTTTTGGCTCACATAGCTGAAAAGCCCAGAGGTAAGTCTATCTCAGGTAAAGCTTGGACTAATGGCTCAATGTCACCAGGGACCCACTTTTTCTCTAGTTAGCCATTATCTTCTTTGATATTGCCTTCATTCTCAGGCTCCACAGGCTAACACCAGGAAGCTCCAGACTCCCCCCTCACTTGTCCTTTTAACAGAAAAAAAAAAGTGTTGCCCTCGTTCAAGGCCTCATATCTTCCTATATATCATACAGAGGAGGACAGAGAGTGTCTTCTTTGGTTGTTCTCAAAGAAAAGCCTCTCTCTTTCATAAGGCCCACTAAATATCTCCTTGGTTCTGCAGCCAAATAGGACAAGTTGATGGACCTGGGCTTAGGAAGTTGGAGGTGAGGCCAAGCCATGTGGCTGAGAAAGGATGTTTTCCCAAAGATTATTTGGGTTATTGTCACCATAAAGAAGGAGAATGGATGCTGGGAACCAAATCAGAGATGAATAATACAGAACCCTGACTTGGCCATGACAAAGACATGCTCAGAATTGCAGATGCTGGTTTGCAACTGAGTTGCTTCTTTTTTTTTTTTTAAGATTTTATTTGTCTCTTTGACAGATGGAGTACAAGTAGGCAGAGCAGCAGGCAGAGGGAGAAGCAGACTTCCCGCTGAGCCGGGAGCCCAACTCGGGCCTCAATCCCAGGATCCTGGGATCATGACCCAGCGGAAGGCAGCCACTTAACCAACTGAGCCACCCAGGCGCCCTGAGTTGCTTCTAAGACAACTCTGTAGCTCCCTCTAGTTGTAAAACAGAAGGGATTTCATTATTCATTACACCCAAGAGATTCTGGGCAGGCCAGCTAATTTTCATATGTGAATGACTCTATACACTAAATTTACATTTCCTCAATTTCTGATCCTACTTCTGAAAACTTGGAAGACAAAATTTTACCATAATCAATTTTGATTTTAACATATTGCTAATTGCAATTTATCAGAAAGTACATTAAACTTTGAATTTTTATATTTAAATTTCTCCAAAATTTAGGAAGTGAGTATTAATTTCATTCCTCTTCTGACTTTGAGATGTGCGGGAAGTGTCATTACAAATTGGAAGGTCTTCCATGTTATGAATCCTTCATCACAGACTATGGTCTTTGATATAGACTCAGGGCTTTCAAGTACCTATCTCTAGGGCTCTGGTAAGGAGAAAACCAGTCAGGAATTCTCTTAGCACGGGGCATCCATTTCTACATGCTCTTTCTTAATCCTTCTGAAATACACATCTTTTGCTGTATTTTGAAAATTCTCTCATTGCAATACTCCTAAAATTTGTCTTGCCATTCCACCACTCTGCCTACAAATATTTCCATCTTTGAGGAAAAGAGTTCTTAGGGTTGATCAACTTCCATGATCCTCCTCCATTAATCCAAACTGTTTCTTCTCTTTCGTGGTTCTGTTTTAATGGGTTGCTTTTCCATTCATTATCTCTCTCCCATTTTAGGATACTGATGCCATCTAGCATACATATCATCCTCATTCTGTGAGCTTAGTAATATTTAGGATTCTAATGATCACCTCCGTGTAGCACTAGTCCAAGCATTCAACCCTCTATCAACTGTGCCTGTGTGATGTGTCCACTGGTAATATTGCCAATCTCTCACTGACTGTTCTTAGTATCTCTTCCTGGCACTTTCACCTGTCCAACTCCCTAAATACTGAGTTGGTGTGTCATAGGACTCTATCCTGGGTCCTCATATTTCACTCTACTCTCCAGAGGCAGTATCGTCCAATAGAACTTTCTGAAATGATTAAAATGTTCTATGTCTACACTATCCAGTATGTTCTGGCCAATATAAGAACCTAAATTTTAAATCGAATTTAAATACCTACATATAGCCCCCGGCTACTGTGTTCAATAGAGCAACTCCAGGGGATTTCATCCATTTCTTCCCATGGCTTCAAATACCTTCTGCTCATTTGAGGACTCCCAGATGCAAAACTCTAGATATGAACAACCCTGAGCTCTAGCCCACATGTACAACCACCACTTGAAATTTCTACTTATACATCTCATACATATCTCAAATGTTAATCCATAACAGAGTTCTCAGTTTCTCCTTCCCCAAACCCATTCCCATTCCAGTCTTATTCATTCCAGTAAGTGGTCTGCTGTCTAATTCAGCTGCTCAAACCACAAACCAGAAAGCTGTCCCTAATTCTCTCTGTTACTCCTGCATCCACTGTTAGCAGGTCACTGATTTTTATTTCCAAACTATATCTTAAATACATTTTCTCTCCATCTCTACTACTACCACCCACTCCAAGTCATTATCATCTCCAACCTGGATTGCTAGCCATCTCCAACATGGTCTCCTTTCACTTTCCTCCTCTACAAACCATTGGCTACTTATCAGACAGCAATCATCCTAAAATGTGAATCCAACATGTCATTCCTCCACTGAATACCCTTTAATGGCCTTTCACTTAGGATGGAATTTAATAATCTGGTCCACCTGTGTCTACAAATCTAGCTTATGTCTCTCCTACTCTTTTTTTTAAATATTTTATGTATTTATTTGTCAGATAGAGAGCGCAGGAGCGAGCACAGGCAGACAGAGTGGCAGGCAGAGGCAGAGGAAAAAGCAGGCTCCCTGCTGAGCAAGGAGCCCAATGTGGGACTCAATCCCAGGACGCTGGGATCATGACCTGAGCTGAAGGCAGCTGCTTAACCAACTGAGCCACCCAGGCGTCCCTGTTCTTCCCATTCTGGATACATGTGCCTTCTTCTCATTCTGAGATTTAGCTTTAATACTACCTCTTAGAATAGGCCTTCCCTGACCATTTATATAAAGAGGCTCCCTCTACTTCATTCCCTCTCTCTGTAGCATTCATTTCCTTCATAACACTTAGCAATTTTTTAATAAATTACTTGATTTTTGTTGTTGTTGTTGTTTGGTCTCTCTCACTAGGTGAACGTTCCAGAAAGGCAGGAAGCAGATCTGCCTTACCATTGTTCATGCAGCACCTAGCACAGTGCTTTGCATATAAGCAGGTGCTCAGTGATACTTGCTTAATATACTTCCCCCAAATGCCTGTTCACATCACACATTTCCATTCCTTGGTTCTGTGTAGTACTAAAGTTTCAGTGCTTATTAGAGGTTACCCTAACTGGACTATGCTAAGCCAAGTTCTCCTTACTACATGGTTTTAGGCTTCAGCAATCAGAGAGTATGTTTGTAATTTTCAGAAAGTATTAGTTTAGTCCAAGCCAGCCTCTGGCTTCTCTTCCTTGCTCCTTAGTCAACAATTATATTACCTGGTAGGGAGCTTCTAAAGTGGAATGCCTAATGAGCAGAGGCAAAGTGCAAACTGAAAAATGACTCTAAAGGTGAAGTCTGGAATGTACGTTTCATCTGTTTTGGCCAGCACTCTTCTCTGAATAGGGCCTTTGTTTCTCTAAGTCAGTAGCTTACTACTGGAAGCTCCAGCTTACTCTGGAATGTGGGATATCATGACAACAGAAGGGAAAGACTGGAAAGGCATCTGGGGTAGTGGAACAATGAGAAGGGTTGTAGCTATACAAATTTTTATGAAAACAAAACAAAACAAAACAGAAAGCCTATATTTTCCCAGTCCCAGAGTGCTATCTTCTAACACAAGGGGAATCAGGTCTCTCAAGACTACCCTCCACTACTTTCCTTAAGTTACCCTGGTAACCTCAAGGTGGACCACACTTCAGAGGAAGAAAGAAAATTCTGGAGTTGGCAATGTAACTGCACTGTCATCTACAGCAAATATGGTTTTCAGTAAGGTAGACTTATGAAAGCCGAGTACTTGTATATAAAAAGAATACATCCAGGAACACACACAACCAGTAACAGTGGCTGTCTCTGAGAAGGTAGACTGGGAGATTTACTTTTCACTAAACACCTTTTTGAACTATTTCAACTTTTCTTTTTATCATGAGCATGTTATAGCTAGTCAAAAATAAATACGTTTCAAAATTTGAAAAACATAAAAGAAATACAGTGTTGGTTCTCAAAGAGCCATTTAGCTGGACTTACACACATAAGACATTAGAATCTAAGACAGCACATAGTGAAATACCAATTTGGACAGTACTGATGACAAGTAGAAGAGGAAGAGAGATCTGTTTGGCTGACAGAGCTGGGTCTTAGATGAGGAAAGGAAATTTTTAGCCTAGGGAAACTTGAGCCAATAGAAATGAGCAAAAGCAGAAATGTACACAAATAAAGAACAGTAAACTCTGGAGTCAGATAGACCTGCTTCCAATCTCAGTTCCATAACACATTAGCTAAGTGACCTTGAATGAGTCTTATAACTTCTTTCAACCTCAGACTTCTCATTTGTAAAATGAGGAGTACCCAGCTGAACAGGATTAAGAGAAACTAAAGATTGTATGTAAAGTGGTTACAATAGTATCTGACAGAGAAGATACTCAACTAAATTTGCCTAGCATGAACGTGGTAGAACAGGATAACCAGTCTTGCTAGAGCAAGGGGAATCTGTTCAGAAGGGGCAAGATAATACCGGAGACTAGAGTTATAACAAACTGTGGACAACCACCTCATTTCGTCTCTGAAGTTCCTGATGCGTAAGAATTACAAACAAGTATCGCCATTATGTGTTCGCTAATGTTCGAGAAAGTGAGAGGTTGGACAATTGCAGGGTTTCTCTCTAGCATGGCGCCTCTGGTGCTTAATGAGAACAGAATTCTGACTGAAGGCCTTCCCGCAGTCATTACATTTATAGGGTCTTTCCCCAGTATGGATTCTCTGATGTCGGATAAGGTGTGCCTTGCAGATGAAGCTTTTCCCACAGTCCGTACATTCATGGGGCTTCTCCCCCGTGTGGACTCTCTGGTGCTGAGCAAGATCGGAGTTCCACATGAAGCCTTTCCCACAGTCCTTGCATTCATAAGGCTTCTCCCCAGTGTGGATTCTCTGATGTCGAAGTAGGGCTGGGTTCCGAGTGAAGCTTTTCCCACATTCCTTACATGTATATGGTTTCTCCCCAGTGTGGATTCGCTGATGTTGTGTAAGGCTTGTGTTCTGACTAAAGCCCTTCCCACATTCCTTACATTCAAAGGGTTTCTCTCCAGTATGTATTCTCTGGTGCCGAATCAGGTTTGATTTCCAAACAAAGGCTTTAGCACATTGTTGACACACGTAGGGTTTCACCCCGGTGTGAATTCTCTGATGTGCAATGCAATGTGATCTAAAACTGAATGTCTTCCCACATTCCTTACATCCATAGACCTTCTCTCCATTATGAATTCTCTGATGTTGGTCAAAGTCTTCATTTTGATCAAAACACTTGCCACATTCTTCACATATATAGAACACCTGCTGACTGAGAATTTTCTGATGGATAACAAGGTGGGTATTTACATCAGTGTTCTCCGAACTATCTTCTCCTGACACCATCTCATCTTTGACAATCACTTCTATAATATCATTTGCAGTGTTCTCCACACTTCTCCCATTTGAGTAGTCAGTCCATCTCCCTAACCTGCTTTTTAACTCCTTACAGGTTTTCCCAAACCAGAAATCCTGGGAACCATACCACGGAGGTCTGCATGATACCACCCTATGGTCCTTGGCCTCCTCAAAATGTTCCTCCTTCAGAGCAAAATCTTCTTTCTCACTCTTCAACACACCCTCTGAAAGAAGAAATCAAAGCTGCAAATGTCATCATTGCCCAGGACAGAGCAAGTAAGGTCACCAAATGGTACTAATGTGTCCATTTCACTCCAAGTGCCACCCCCGTGTCTCAGCGGCCCTGTTCTAGCTGAAAATGGCACATCAGGGCTATCATACAGAAAGCAACCGAAGTGTATGCCACAGAAAGGTGAAAACTAGACAGAGTCCCTGAGGGCTATGATTCCCAAGCATCAGGGGAGCTCTCCAGAAATAGTTGAGTTGAATCTAAGGGAGACAAATCAGAATTTCTTCTAGGTAGTCTGGTTTCTAACATGAGAAGGCCAGGGTTCAGGACAGAGGACCTGTTGGGGAACCTGAACTTGTCACACACAGGGGGAAGCAACAGGGAGAATCTTCCTCATACTGGTCAACACTAAAAGGAAATGTGGTCTTCTCATTCAATCCAGTTCCCAGTTCCACCATGAAAAGCACTTCCCCAAACTACTTCAGGCAAAGACTGCCTCCTCTTTGTTCCCACAGTGCTTTGTTTACACCTCTGTTACAGCATCAGACTTTGCTGTAATTATACATTTATGCATATGTATATGTATGTATATGTTTATGTAAATTATACATTTATGTATATATATACATATTTACGTATATGTACATGTAGAATGTACCATTAGACTGTGAGGCCCTGCAAGAGAGGGGCCATTCATTACTTGCTTTCTGATCCCTAAAAACTAACAGAATGAATAAAATACAGCATTTACTTTTAAAATTTTGGTTGACCATAGCAGCCAGTAGACCATCTGTTCTGTTATAGCCTAAGACCCAAGACCCACCCAACCTAATTGATCATGTCCAAATGAAAGCTGGAAGTTTAGAGTTTACCTTTGCTCTTCATTAAATGGTTGACTTGGGGATTTCTCAAGGGATTTTTATTTAGAACATAAATAGTAAAATGGAATTTTAACAGTTTATAAAGAAAGACAGTGGAAAACATGTGCCTGGGAGGAAAACGCTTGTTTCTCTCACTTACCAGTATAGATTAGGCTTGGACCCTCTCCTTGAGGTTTCAGGTTCAATGGCTCTTCCATCTGCTCAAGATGGGAGATCCCAGCAGGCTTTAGAAATGGACATCCTGCCAGGGTCAAGATATAAATAAGGCTGGCTCAGTCAGAGGATTGGGGCCCGTGAGGAAAGGAACAGAGATGGAAGTGGTAAGAGAGAATGAAGGTGGATGGAGAGACTGGTACACAGGTGACCTAAAACTTGAGGAGAACAATATAAAGGATAGAAAACAGATGCACAGCGAAGCTGGGATTCTATCAGTTTTCCAGAACATGAAAATGAATCTCTCATTTTTAAATGTCAAGAAGAAATAGGAGAGACAAGGTCTCTTCTTTACCTCCCCTAGAATGCAAAAGCCAAGTGACATGGAAAACAATCAGGATGGGATGGAATTGCAAAGAGTAGTTCCTGAGGCTATGTTGGGAAGCCACAGTCCTTTAGCTTCCTCCCTATCTATCCACCTATCTATATTGCCCTCTCTTTCTACAAAGGGCCAACTATGGGTCGGTCTCTCTATGGCACCCATTAGACATGGCCCTAAAGCCTCACTCAGCCGTTTCTAGAAGTTACTTCTTATTGTAATGACAGACACTTCTAATAGCAAAGGTCCACTCAAATAAACTTTTCTTTAGGCTTAGCTAAGATTTGTCTCTTTGGAGACAAATTCTATATTGCAGAAGCCAAGGACTATGTGTCCCTGATATTCTCTTCTTTAAGACAAAAACGGACTTTGAATAGGGGCATGTACTCAAAGGAAGTTTGCTACAGGTCAGGGAGCGAGGGTTTTACTCAAGAAAGCTGTCAGCTTTCTGCCTAGACCCAAGATGGGAAATTCCCACGGGTGGTAGGAGAGTAAGCACTGAGATCCTGAGAGAGGGCAGAGGACTCTACAGTTGTCTCTCTACATCTAATCTACCACCACCACCAACACCCCACTCCCGTCATCCCCACCATTATGGAGTAGCCATGCCTTTTGAAGAGGAGTGGTCCCAACTGCAGTTCCCAGTGTAGCCCTCACTGGTCTAAGTCAAGCAGGTTAACCTATCCCACTCAATCCAAGAGAGAGAGTTTCAGAAACTGGCAATCCAGGCCAAGACCATCAGTGCATGCTTCCCTGGCCACAGAGATTGGTTTAGAATTGCCATAAGACTTAAGATGGTACATTGCAAAGGCCTGAGGAAGGCCTGCCCTATTTCTCTTCCTAGGTATGAAGAAGCAGAGCCTTGGTTACAACTACCAGTCATCTTACAACCACAAGAGGAGCCAGACTGTAGACAAAGCCAACAAACAAGGAGATAGAAAAGAGCAGAGACTGAAACTTGGATCAAGGTGTACCTGCACCCTACCTATGAACTTCCTACTTACATGAAACAGTAAATTCCCCTTTTTTGTTTAAGCCAATCTGAATTGGGTTGTTACTTGCAATCAAAAACATCCTAATACGGAAAGACTGCCGGACACAGCAAGGAACTATGAGAATGGGGAAGTTGAAGGTACAGCTCAAGTTCCATGTGTCCACAGAAGAGCTTCTGCAGGAAGAAGATGGAACAGGGCCAGGGAGGCAAAAAGGGGACACAGTTGTCACTAGGAAATTAGGAACAGGAAAGCCCTGTGTTGGGCCAAAAGGAATGTCAGGGCTTTGCCCACCAGAAATCCCTGAATTGGAACTATAAGGCTCACAGTTATTGGGCCTTCTTGATTTATAGTGATAAAGAGGGGCATGACACCAGAAAAGGGTAGTCAGAATCTTCTGCTGGAAGACTATAAGGAGGTGGAGAATGTAGAAAGGCCAGCCCAGTGTGTCAACAGCAAAGTCAGGGAGAACAGATGAATGGAGGCCATGATAAGAACAGTGGAGATGGGTTCAAGGCCAAACAGGTGAATGAAGAGGAGCCAGGGTGAATAATAAACAGACTCAAGAAGATGGAAGATCATGGGAGCACAGAAAAAGAAGGAAAAAAAAAAAAAAGGAATTCCACTGGTATCTATAGCACTAGGTTAAGAGAGTGCATACTGATTACATTTTAAAGATCAAGACAAAAGAACCGGTCAGATGACTGGCATCTGTCCTCACTCACCTGAGGAGATGCCCCTCGGGCCCTCTCCATCCAGAGCTCCCTGAGGAGCTTTGCACCAGGGTGCTTCCCCTCGTTCCAGCTGGGAAATCAGAGCCGGTTTAGGAAATGGAAATGCTGCTTGCGGGGAAGGAAATGTGACAGGCAGGTGAGTGGGGTGACAGAAAGCAATCCCAGGGCTCCTCCCAGGCTTTGTCTTTAGGGGTGTAGGGGAAAGAAGGGAATTAACTAGGGAGAGCAAGAAAAGGAAGTACAGGGGAAGAGACCAGAGACTAAAGGTGGGGTGGGCAGGAGACTTACAAAGGTCAGGAATTAGAGTAAGAGGTGCTCAATAATAGTCTGAGTAAGCCCATGGATGATTCCACTCATTGAGAGATTGAGCTTTCTTGTTCTCTCCCTCTCTTACAGCTCTCAAGTTCAAACCTCTGCATGAGGGTGCTTTGCACTGGGTTCGATCTCCCAAATGGAGCGGGTGGGAAATTTAGCACTTGGTGGGGCACCAAAAATCTGCTCTTTTTCTACTCTACCCCCAGCTGGGAGTCAGGCAGCTCTCACCCTGGGGCAAGAAAGTCTGATATGAGGCTCAAATGTATACCAGGACTTCCCACTTCCCAGCAACCACTGAGGCTGGGTCATTAAGAATCCGAGGATCCGAGGTTGCCACTCAGGTGGGGGTTATCAAAGACTACTGAGCTTCTAAGGCAGAAGGAGCCAGGAAACTCTGAAGGGCAGAAGCAGAGTCCAAAAATAAAATCCTTACCCAGGGAAGCCACAGCCCCATAATTCTCCAGCATCACATCCCTGTACAGGACCCTCTGAGCAGGGGCCAGGCTGGTCCACTCGTTCTCAGAGAAGTAGACGGCCACATCCTCAAAGGTCACTAACTCCTGAAACAACATGTGTTTAAATGCCCTAGGACAATCCCAGACCCAGGCCTGGAGTAAGGGGTAGGTCAGGCACTAAGAAGTACTGGAAGGGATGCCAGTCGAGTTTCTGGATTCTGAAGGTCTCCGGAACTCTCTGCCGATTGGCACCCCTACTTACTTACAAAGATATAAGGGATCAGCCATTGATTTTTCATGTCTCTTCATCCTTTCTTCTTTTTTGTGAGTCTCTGCAAGTTTTCCCTTTTCATCCTTATGGCCCAAACAACAATCTGGACTCTAGGTGCCCTCCTTTCCCACAACAGGCCCTCTGTCAGAGGTCGTCAACCCTTTATAAGAAGTACAACTACCATCTATTGACTGAGCCTTTGGCAGGCACTTTACCTATATTAAACTTTGTATATGCCTCACAGCCTATGAGGAGTGGATCAGATTCATTTTATAGAAGAAACTAAGGCTCAGAGAATCACTGCCCCCAAAGTTCCAGAATGGAGACAGAATTCAGGGCTGTTTGCCTCTCCGGCTGTTCTCTACTGGGCCACACTGCCTTCTAGACTCACTCCAGCCAGGCTGCTGCCCCTGTGTGAGGCTCTTTGTCTTCTCTCCCTCCCCCTCACTGTCATCGGCCACAGAGGCAGCTAAAGGCACCTCAGAATACCCAGGCTGCTCTGGAGATCCACACTCTGACTTGACTCCCTGCACTCTGCCACTCCAGCACATTCTCTCAAACATGGCACCCTACTCTCTTCCCCACTTCTCAATCTCAATGCCCCCTTTTCCTGTATCTCTGGGAGCCCAAGCTTCTGCACTTTCTCTTACCTTCTTCCTTAAGAAACACATGGGGCACCTGGGTGGCTCAGTGGTTTAAGCCTCTGCCTTCAGCTCAGGTCATGATCCCAGGGTCCTGGGTTCAAGCCCCACATCGGGCTCTCTGCTCAGCAGGGAGCCTGCTTCCTCCTCTCTCTCTGCCTGCCTCTCTGCCTACTTGTGATCTCTATCTGTCAAATAAATAATAAAATCTTAAAAAAAAAAAAAAAAGAAACACAAGCAGGACTAATGAAGAGCCATCAAGGTTTCTAATTCCAAGCCACTGCCTCATTCAGGATCTCGATCTCCATACTACTGAGAGGCTGCTACTGCTGCATTTCACGTAGGTCCTTGTCTTACAAAGTCAGCACATCGACTCACCCAGCACCCCAGGGCTCAAAGACTTTGGCTGGTTCACCCTTGCCCCGCCTCAAATCATCCAAATCCTCTGCGCCGCGGGCAATTCCACTGACTATTCAGAGGCCCCGCTCACCTGCCAAGAATCATCTCCTGCACCACCGCTCCCCCCCCCAACCCATAGCCTGTCACCTGTCAGGAACCCAAACCCTTGCCTTGCCCAGATCTGTGTCCTTGCACCTGCAGCTCCCCCTGCCTGGAGATGCAGTTCCTCCCTCCGGGGCCAGGAAACTCAGATTCATCCCAAGACCCACCTCAAACATAACCGGCTCTGTAAAAACCAGGGACATGGAAATGCTGGACATTCGTCGCGGCGCACAGCACTCTGTGAACACCTCTGCCCCAGTGCTTGGCTCCCGCCTATGCAGCTGCACGTGTGTTTCCCCTGCTGGCGCCAGTCTGGGGGATGTCGAATCCGTTCTGCTCCCTGCCTGTTCCTCCGGCCCCTCCACTCTGGGCTGCACCCCGATCTCCCGGTCGCCGCACTGCCCCCTCCGCCCCTCGCTGTGGGCCTAGAGCCCGGGGCAAAGCCGAGCCAGCTACGTGGCGCCGGCCCCGCACTCACCGGGCGCGCCCGGACCGGTGCGGGCTGTCCCGGTAGCAGCTCGAGGGCAGAGCCGAAGGGGTCCCCGATCGCCAGGGCCGCAGCCGCCATGGCCCAGACTGCCCTCCCGGGAAGCGAGCGTGCGCCAGGCCCGACCCGGGGCTGCCCGGGGTTGCCTAAGGACGCTCCGGACCCGGGCGGGTCAGATAGGACGGCTCCGCGCCCGGCAGCCGGCCGCGCACGTCCCGCACTCCACGCCCTACGAGGCGGGCCAGCCACGCGCCAGCTCCCCACGCTGTGCGCGAGCCAGAGCTCCGCACCGCAGAGGTGGAGGCGGCTGCACTCTTGCCACTCTGGCTTCTCTAGGACGGCGGAGGGCGCCACGTCTCTGTGGTCCTCCCTTCTTGCCCTAAAAAGAAACAGGGAGCCCAGAGCGCGTCCGGCTCTTCCAGAGACACTAGCTGCCTCGGGGCGCCGCTGTGGGGATGCAGGGGAGCGGGCGGTTGGAGAGAAGGCTTCCTCTGGGAATCCTTTCCCAGCCCTCCTCTTCCCACTGACCACCCTTCTTCTCTACTGCACTGCACTCCTAGGACGGATGCTAGTATGAAAGAGCACTTGCTTCTCTTGACGTGCCTGTTCATAGATCTCCATCCCTTCACTGGGCTCTACATTCCCAGAGAGCAGCTAATGGCCTTGATCGTCTTTGTGCCTCTAATATCTACCCAACGTCTAGCACCTCTTATGGCCCAGTTTCTTTAAGTGCTGAGGAATACTTGTTCAATAAAGGAATGAATAAATGTTGAACCAGTTTTTCAGGTGGAGAAAGAGAGGAAATGCCTTATCTAACATCACATAGCTGGCCGGAAAGTTAAACCTTTAATAGAAATTGTAGAAATAAAAGAAGACCGCCAAAATGAGAACAAAGACTATTCAGAGCTTGCTATAAGCAAGGGAGTCAACCACCATCACTTGCATTTGGCAGAGACTAAGCCGGGCAGAGAAGTGGGAAAGCTTTATGGTTGAAAAGAGAAGAAAAGAAAAAAAAAAAAAAGGAAGAAGAAGAAAGGAGAGGAGAGGAGAGGGGTGGGGAGAGACTTCAGGTATGCTCTGATTGGAGATCCTTGCGTGGTGGTGGTGGGGGGTGCTCACTAGAAACAAGGCACCTTATGTGAGTGGTTGGGGGGAGGATATTAATCAAATTCTGGCTCTTTGGTGCTGATTGCCACAGGGTTCCTTTTGGCTTCCTGAACTGACTGCTGCAGGCTATGGGTTGGAGTTCTATTTTTCTATATGGTCTGGCCATTTTCCATTTGTATATATAGTCTCTTGGGGTGAGCAAAGTAGGAAGATGTCTGCTTCACTGAAATTCCAGTTCAGAGGCTCAGATTCCTTTCAGGTCCCCAGGTATTAAGAGCTTACAGATACCTTACCTGTGAAAAATCACAGAACAAAGGAGACTTCAGATGAGATTCCTGATTTGTTTGCATGCTTGTTTCTAAGAGGATACTGGAGAAGCTCATGAAAGGACACGAGTGAATAGTCCGTGAGCACTGAGAAGGAAGCAGTGAGTCTTACTCTGGGAAAGATCACAGGGAAGGATGAACACACAACAAAGCCTCCCATGATCTTCTTAGGGACAAGACGGAGAAAACTGCACTCAGTACAAAATAATCAGGGAGAGTTTTAGCTCAGAATAAGGAGCCCTCCGGTGCCTGATTATTAAGTCATGGTCCACCAGAAGGAAGGTCTCTTATGGTTCTGACTAGCATTTTGGTTCAAAACTAAAGAGAAGATAGTCTATTTTTACCCATACTCACCCATATATTTCTACTCTTTCCATTCTTCTTCCTGTTAAACACACAACAGCAGGCAAGGACAGGCCGTGTCCTAACTGACTTGACCAGTAAAGATACAAGAAGTCACTTTTAGATTCATACAATGTATTACTTATGTAAACAGCAAAAGGAGCAGGGAGCCCGATGCAGGGCTCCATCCCAGTATTCAAACATGTCAATCCCCAGATCCTTGTCCCACACATCAAACACAATGACACCAAAACAAAAGGGGGCTCAAAGAATCCTTGGGGGCTCAAAGAATCCTTGGTGAGGAGCCAATTTCAGACTGTAGCTAAGCAGTGTTAGTCTGTAGTTACATCCAGAAAACCTCAGGCCTCTTCAGAATCTGAGAGGCAATGAGAAATTATCTCCTGATCACCTCCCACAAGAGATAGGGAAGGGAGTGGGAGATGGGCTTGAAAGCCTGTAAAGCTCCTCTCGTCCTCTCATGTTCTAGAAGGATCACAAGGTGTTCTGCCATGACTCAGAGTAGCTGTTGTTCAAGCTTTTGCCTGCATGGCCTATATATGTACAAATTAGCCAGGACACCATGGTGAAGCCACTCGTCTACAAGACCTACACATAAAGATTCTCAGGAATATGAACCACCACGTAGGTTATCAGATACTCTAATTAGTTGTACTGATAGAGGCTTTGGTCAAATACATTCCATGTGCCTCAGGCAACATCAGACAAAAATGACCATGATAGTGACATGTGGTATATTATATATTATATATTATATATTATATATTATACAACCAGGACCACTGGAAATTGGACCATAGTTGGGCTCCTCATCCGAAGCCAATCCAGCTAAATAGGTCATTAATCCAAATGAGGCAAGAGATACTGGCAATGACCCATACCCCTCCTAAATTGGCCAGCAAAAAATCTAGGGCAGTGCAATTGTCCATTACCATTCATGCTAGAGAATTTAGAACAATCAGTGGTCTGTGAAAAATGTACAAGAAGCCCAACAATAACAACATGAGCTAAAGAGAATAATTTCAATGTCCAGGAAGTTCATCTTATTCTGTTGTTTCTTGGTGAGACTGTTTCTCTGGAGTTAGTAGCTATTGGGAGGATTCTGAGTTTTTAAATTAAGATTATTTGTTGGCTAGTTGTAAAATTGAGGGTGGTGTTGGAAGCCTGGGTTGCTGCTCAGATATCGTACAGACAAAAGCTAAGAGGGTAATGGTCTCTCCCTCCCTCTGCCCCTGACTTCCCAGGGTCTAAATCTTACCAACCAGGATTGTACCTCTTCTTCCACAGCCACATGACCATTATGACTAGTCTCTCACCTTTTCCCTGTCCTTTCCATTTCTCACCCACACCATAGGCTTAGACTTATCCTTGGTTAGCTCAGAAGTTCCTTTCTTCTATAACTTAGAACATCCTAGAATATCTCCTACCTTCTGACATGTGGGTCATACCAACACCACCTGAGTTTTTGCCTAATTCATGGTCATTATAATCATTATCTATAATTGCCCAAATCCAGCAAGCGCAGCTGGGTGGGGAGATAAACTAAGTTTCAGTCTCCCAGCCCCCAGCTCTTTTTATCCTACTTGCAAATTCTAGCAGTCCAGTTTTCCAGTGATAGGCATAGGAGGGGGAAAAAATAGAGCGATAGGGTAAATTATGTAGTCTGGGTTTCCTGTAGCCAGTTAGGGCTTTCTCCCACTCCTGAACCTCATAAATAAACATTATACTTAAATGGGAGGTGTACTTTTATGTAATTATCACATTTGGAGCCCAAATTAGCTTAATTTGCACAGCACTGACAGCATTTTTTTTTTAATATTTTTATTTATTTGACAGACAGAGATCACAGGTAGGCGGAGAGCGGAGGAAGCAGGCTCCCCACGGAGCAGGGAGCCCGATGCGGGGCTGGATCCCAGGACCCTGGGATCATGACCTGAGCCGAAGGCAGAGGCTTTAACCCACTGAGCCACCCAGGCGCCCCCTGACAGCATTTTTTAAAAGATTTTATTTATTTGACAGACAGAGATCACAAGTAGGCAGAGAGGCAGGGAGAGAGAGAGAGAGGAATGGAAGCAGGCTCCCTGCTGAGCAGAGAACCCAATTCGGGGCTCGATCCCAGGACCCTGGGATCATGACCTGAGCTGAAGGCAGAGGCTTTAACACACTGAGCCACCCAGGTGCCCCCATTGACAGCATTTTTGACAGGTTGTCCAATTATCTTTTTCAGTTTTTAAGAGTTCACAGTCTCTCTTAATATCACCTTCTTTGGGCGCCTGGGTGGCTCAGTGGGTTAAGCCTCTGCCTTCGGCTCAGGTCATGATCTCAGGGTCCTGGGATCCAGTCCTGCATCGGACTCTCTGCTCGGCAGGGAGCCTGCTTCCTCCTCTCTCTCTCTCTCTGCCTGCCTCTCTGCCTACTTGTGATCTCTCTCTGTCAAATAAATAAATAAAAATCTTTTTAAAAAATCACCTTCTTCTTGGGGGTTGATACAGGTGTTGAAAGGTCCAGCTAAAGCCCCAGGTCATTCTCCACTGTTGGTACTTTTAGCTATAAAAAATAGCACTATTTTCTTGTTGGGTGTGTTAGGGGAAGCTAAATATGTAACATAGGTCATCTAAGAATCCTTGAATAGAACTGTCCCCATGTGCTGTGTGGAAGATAGTAGTGACTTATCTTGAAAGGGTTTCTACTATAGTCCAGGCCCAACAGTATTCTCCATATGAAGGTGGGGAATCCATACAGTCTGTTTGCCAGGATTCACCAGGTCTAGTACCTGACTTAAGTGCTCCAGTTTTCTTTGCCACTCAACTGTGGCTGGCAGTCGTTACATTTGTCTGTATGCTTCTTTCTGTATTGAATTCCAAGAGTCCTGCTTTTACTATTTCTTTTCTGTTTGTAGAACCTTAGCCATCATTTTAGGGTAGGTATACTAATGACAATTTCTCTTAATTTTCCTTCATCTGAGGACACGTTGATTTTACATTCATTTCTTTTTTTTAATTTTTTTTAAAGATTTTATTTATTTATTTGATAGACAGAGATCACAAGTAGGCAGAGAGGCAGAGAGAGAGAGGAGGAAGCAGACTGTCCGCACAGCAGAGAGCCCGATGCGGGGCTCGATCCCACGACCCTGGGATCATGACCTGAGCCAAAGGCAGTGGCTTTAACCCACTGAGCCACCCAAGCGCCCCTTTACCTTCATTTCTAAAGGATATTGTTATTGGCACAGAATTCTGAATTGACAGTTCATCTTTTTCATCACTTGATAAATTTTGTGCCATTTGCAAATGACTTTCATGGTTTCTGTTAAGAAATCCATGGTCATTCGAATTGTTTCTCTATAGGTGATATGCTGTTTCTCTCAGTAGATGCTTTCAAAATGTTCTTCCTTATCCTTAGAATTTTGACGTTTGATTACATTGTGTCTGGTCTTGAATTTCTTTAGGTTTATCCTGTTAGGGGTTTGTACAGCTAATATTGGTGAAATCCAATTTACCTATTTTTCTTTTGTTGCTTTTGATTTTGATGTCATACACTTAAAATTATTGTCAAATTCAATGTCATAAAGATTTTCTTCAATGGTTTCTTCTAAGAGTTTCATAATTTTAGAACTTGTTTAGGTCTTTGATACACTTTGAGTTAATTTTTTATGTGGTATACGATAATTCTTTTGCAAATGATACCCAGTTTCCCCCCCAATCACTTATTGAAATTGCTTTCTTTCCCTTTTGGTCTTGACATCCTTGTTGAAAATCAACTGACCCTATAACTGAGGGTTATTTCTGGACTCTATTCTATTCCATTGGTCTATATGTCTATCCTTATGCTAGTACCACAATGTTTTATTTACTGTAGTTTTGTAGCTTTTCAAAGTCAAGAGGAGTGGACCCCCCAACTTTATACAAGATTGTTTTGGCTATTTGGGGCCCCTTGCAATTCCATATGATTTTGAGGATCAGCTTTTCCAATATTGTGAAAAAACCTGTTGGAATTTTCATATGGATTGTGTTGAATCTATATATCACTTTGGGTAGTATTAACCTCTTAACAATGTTATGTCTTCCCATCCCTGAACATGGAATGTCTTCCTATTTATGTAAATCTAATTTCTTTCAGCAATGTTTTGTATTTTCAGCATACAAGTCTTTCAGCAACTGGGCTAGATTTTTTTCCTCAGTATTTAATTCTTTTAGATGTCAATGTAAATGGAACTGTGGTCTTAATTTCCTTTTTGGATGGTCCACTGCTGGTGTATAGAAACACAGCTGACTTTTATGTTGATCCTGTACCCTGAACTTTGCTGAATTTATTAATGCTAGTAGTTCTCTTGTGGATTCTTTGGGATTTTCTATATATAGAATCATTTCATCTGCAACTAGAGATAGTTTTCTCTCTTCCTTTCCAATTTGGATCTTTTAATTTCTTATCTAATAGCTCTGCCTAGAACTTCCAGTATACACTTGAACAGCAGCAGTGAAAGTGGATATCCTTGTCTCAGGCCTTCTGATTTTAAAGGGTAACTCTTCAGTTTTTCACCATTGAATATGATATTAGCTATGGCTTTTTCAAAAATACCCTTTATCACATTAAGGAACTTTCCCTCTTTCTAGTTTTCTAAAAGACTTTATTATGAAAGGATGCTCAATTTTGTCAAATCCATTTTCTGCATTGATTGAAATGATCATGTAGGTTTCTTTCTTTCTTTCATTCTATTAATGTATTATATTGATTTTGTGTTCAATCACCCTTATACTTCTGATATACACCCATTTGGTTATGATTAATTATCCTTTTAATATGCTGTTGGATTTGATTTGCTAATATTTTGTCAAGGATTTTTGCATCTAAATTCATAAGGGATACTGGCCTGAAATACCCTTTTAGGTGATGTTCTCATCTGACTTTGGTATCATGGTACTATTGATAGTAGATTGACTCTTGATCTTGGAACTGTGGGTTAGAGCCCCACATTGGGGCTCATTAGAGATTACTAATCTCATGTAGAGATTACTAAACAAATAAACTTTAAAAAGTAAATATTTGGTAGACTTCACCAGTGAAGCCATCTGGTTTGGGACTTCTCTTTGTTGGGAGGCTTTTAATTAGTGAGTTAATCTCTTTATTTATTATATATCTGTTGAGATTTTCTATTTCTTCTTAAATCTATTTAGGTAATTTATATTTCAGGGAATTTGTCTATTTCTTCTAGGTTCTAAGTTGTTAATGCATAATTATTGACATGTTGACATACAATTATTCAAAGTGTTCTTGTATAATCCTATCTCTGTAAGGTCAACAGTTTTGTCTCCACTTTCATTTCGGACTTTAGTTATTTGCATCTTCTCTCCTTTTTTTTTTTTAGTTAATCTAGCTCAAGTTTTGTCTATTTTGAACTTTTCAAATAACCAATTTTGGTGTCACTGATTTTCTGTTTTTCTATTCTCTATTTCATTTATCTCAGCTCTAATCTTTACACTTTCCTTCCTTCTGCTGGCTTTGGGTTTGGCTTGCTCTTCTTTTCTAATTCCTTAAGGTGTAAACTTAGATTATAGATTATTGATTGGAGATATTAAAAAGAATATCTTTTTAAGGTAAGCATTTACAGCTATAATTTTACCTCTTAACACTGCTTTCACTATATACCATAAGTTTAGGTATGTTGGTTTTTTCATCCATCATAAGGTGTTTTCTAATTTCTCTTGATTTCTGCTTTGAAGAAAGCATTAGGAAGCTTCCATGTGGATTCTTTCAGACTCCATGTATGTGTCTTTTTCCCTTATGATCTGGCTATATATCCTCAGTACACCACTGTAATAAATCTTAGCCATGAGTACAACTATATGCTGAGTCCCATTAGTTCTTCTAGTGAATCTCTGAATGTGAGGGTGGTCTTGGGGATCCCCCACAAATTGATATGAGGATTAGATTGCTTAATACATGTAAAGCATTTAGCATAAATTTGGCTCATGATAAATTCTCAGAATAAGAATACTGATGATTACAGTGACAATGGGGATGACCAGTACAGAGCCATGAATAGGATAGATGCTCAAGGTCAATCCAATTCCCATCCTTCCCTCTATCTTCTCCCATTATATTCGCTCATATCTAAGCCTCAACCCAATACCTTTATAATGGCTTCTCAATGCTGGCAGCTACCTCAAGTTCAGCTTCCTGTTTGACACAGCATAATAGTAAGGCCCAGAGAGGTAAACTGAACTGTCCTGGGTCATGTCATGATTTGGTGACAAAGTTTAAACAAGAACCCAAGTCTGCCCTTTAAATTCTGTACTGACTTCACTGTCACCTGTATATGTATGGTATATGTGATACAGCCTAGGAGTAAAATAATTAACCTGGGGCTAGGCTGTCAAGAACCCAACTACCATAGAGGCAAAACCTTAAAAAACTAGGGAGGACGCGGCGCCTGGGTGGCTCAGTGGGTTAAAGCCTCTGCTTTCAGCTCAGGTCATGATCCCAGAGTCCTGGTATCGAGCCCAGCATCGGGCTCTCTGCTCAGCAGGGAGCCTGCTTCCCCCACCCCCACTCCCGCTTCTCTCTCTGCCTGTCTCTCTACCGACTTGTGATCTCTATCTGTCAAATAAATAAATAAAATCTTAAAAAGAAAAAAACTAGGAAGGAATGGAAAAATAAGGAACCTTGAAAGCTAGGAAGTAAAGGAAGCCATAAATAAGTCATTCACTAAATTAAATGAGGCTATTATTTGCTCTAAAGGGAGAGGAAAACAATTCCTCCTGCATCTCCATTTCAACAGTACTGTCGTTCTGTTCTGGTGGTGAGGCAGTGGGCAGGAAATGGCAAGCACTAAGGGAGCAGTCAATATCATCCAGCATTGCAACGAAGAGCAAACCAGATGCAGGGGTAGTCAGTACAGCTAGACTAGAGAACCCCCAAAGGAGAACCCCAATATAGAAACCACAGCAGGTAAACGGTATCCTCCTATCGGTGGACAATTGCTCAAAATTCTAGGCCATATATGTAATGAGAAGACACCAGAAGGGACCAGAGACACGCCTGAGCACTGTCTACAGGACTCAAACCATGGCCGACCACCCCCTGCTCACCACGGAGTGTGCAAAGGAGGTGTGCAGGAAAGGAGCACAGAAAATGTCTAAGGACAGCCGAAACAATGCTCCCGCCAGGCTCAGGAGGTGAGAACTCTCAGGAATGCGTTCTGCAGTGCTGTAACGCTCAGGCGCGCTCGTCGGAAACAGCTGAGGTGGCAGTGAAGGACGCAGCCCCTCCCCCAGCCCACGCCCTTAAACTGACAGCTCCGCAGGCAAACGGACACACACAGTGCCTAAGAAAGACTGGCCGACCGACGGACAGAGGGCGCCTCCACACAGCCGACTTTCCACAGCACCTACTTAGAGACGCCGCCGCGGAGGGCTGCAGGGGCGGAAGTGTGTCACCGCCTTTCCGGCCCTCGAACCCCCGCCCGCTCTAGCACGCCCGGAGGCCGTCTCCGCGTGTCGTTGGTCCTCCCGAGTCTCTCAGTCCCACCTTGTAGCTCCGTGCCACCGTCCTGCGGCCCTAGTTGGGAAGGCTGAGGCGTGCCCTGGGGCTCCTGGGGTTCGCTCTGTGTCGCTGGCCACTCGGGAGGGTTGGCCGGGCAGCCGCACCCGATTTCCCCGGGGCAAGCGAGCTTCCGCCCAGTAAGAGCCAATAAGGACTGGCCCTGCGTCAGGCCGCCCCTCAGTGGCTCCAGGTGGACTGGACCAGCTGGCCCTAGAGTTCAGTTCCGTGAGATAGGTCCAAGCTCCAATTCACCCTGAGATGGCCGAGCCTGGGCTGGGCTGAAAACGCTCTGAAGACCCTCTGAGCCCCCCAGCCACGCTGGCGCCAGAATGGATATGCATCGGTCCCTTGGAACGGCCTGCCACGTGCATTGAACAGCGCGTCCCGCGCGCTCCCTGACCTCCACTGACCTCCACTTCTACCCTACCACCGCACGCAGCACGCACTCACCTGGCTTTGTCTTCCTCCAGGCCTCCACTTAATTACCACCTAATCAGTGTGGCTTTCCTGGCTCCCCACCCCACTTCCCAATCTGCTCCTCTCCCTTGCATCACTTAACACAATTGTAATTACATATTTGTTTAGGAACTAATTTAATATATTTTCCCCTTCCCTAGACCATACATTCCGAGAGGGCGGGGACCATGTCTCTCTGATTCGAGGTTGGTTATAGCAGAAGTTCTGGCAGTAAGTGAGCGGTAAATATCTGTTGAATGGATAGAAGGGTCTGTTCCAAGGAAGAAGGGATTTAATATAGGTGAGAATGAACGTAAGGTGATGCTGAGATCCGTTAAAAGCTGGGTGGCAAAGTTCAGCTCATGGAAGTTGTCCCACAATTTCTGACCGCTGATTCTAAGCCAGAGGAGAGCTGATGATACTGAGTACTTGCTGTGGTTGCCGCACTTCCTGGAGGCAGAGTGTGGACATTTCCAGCTCCCCACAAAGGGGAGCTCCACAAGACAAAGGGAACTCACTATAGAGGGCATGTGGAAATCTGAGGAAACAAAGTCCCTATTTGTGGGTCACTTAGAAAGTTAAAGAGTAACCTGGGGGTTATCAGAATGGCTTGAATTGAGTCTGAACCTCACATTATTTCAGCAATGGCTTTAGAGTCAATGGCACAGCTTTCTCCTTCTTGGGCCTGCTGGCAGGGACCTGGCCTCACACCTCCTCCAAGGTCCCGAGGAAATGGTCAGCTCCCCCGACAGAAGCCAGGACAGCTGTAAGAGAAAGTCCCCACCACACTCTGAACATACATCCTCATCATGAAATAAGGCAATTGGTTTGAATCCTTATCAACTCTGACATTTCGTATTTGCAAGATTCCCCATCTGCCCTTGCTGGAGAAGTGTGTAAGCCAGCTGGGCCAGCAGCAGGGCTCCAGGCCCCAGGCTCAGAGACTGAATCCTGAATCTTTGCTTGAAGAGTTGCCAGTCTGGGAGGCTCTATGGATCATTTAAAGATAAGGAAGGGAGAAATATGAAACTTAATAAGTGCCTGGTGCATTTCTGCTGAATGATCTAATAAATTAACGAATAAATAAATGCATGAGAAAATAAATATATGAATGGTCAGTAAATCATGGGGGTAGGGTGGGATCCAAGAAAGCTTTGTAGACATCATGCTGGAGTGGAGTCTGAAAAGATCAGAGCAAAGCCTAAAGCTGGTGAGGGGATGGTGACCATAGCCAGAGGCTTCTTTCTGGGCTTCCTTCTGGTCCCACCCCCTCCTCCCACCAGGTTGCAGCAAGTGCTAAATTGAAGAGAACACTTTGCTCCCAGGGTTATTTAATATAACTTACAGCTGCAGGGCAAAGTCCAGGCAGACAGACCTTTTCATCCCTAACTTGACACAGCCTCTTAAAAGCTCTCTGGCACACAGAGAACAGTGTGTCCAGAGCGTAACCTGGAAGGGCACAGGCATGGTGCTCTGGGGTCTGGTGCTCGGAGCCCTGCTGGTGTTCACCGTGGGGTTCCTGTGTCTGCTGGGGCTGCCCCGGCAACGCAGGCCCCAGGAGCCCCCTCTGGATAAAGGCTCTGTACCCTGGCTGGGCCATGCCATGGCTTTCCGGAAGAATATGTTTGAATTCCTGAAGCACATGTGGGCCAAGCATGGAGATGTGTTCACAGTGCAACTAGGCGGCCAGTACTTTACCTTTGTCATGGACCCCCTCTCCTTTGGCCCCATCCTCAAGGATGCACAGAGAAAACTAGACTTCGTGGAGTATGCGGAAAAACTGGTGCTAAAGGTATTTGGGTACCAGTCAGTGCAAGGAGACTACCGGATGATACACTCAGCCAGCACCAAGTACCTCATGGGGGACGGCTTGGCAGAGCTCAACAAAACCATGCTGGACGGGCTGTCCCTGGTCATGCTGGGGCCCATGGGCCAGAGTCCGGATGCCAGTTGCTGGCATGAAGACGGCCTCTTCCACTTCTGCTACAATGTCTTGTTCAAGGCTGGCTACCTGAGCTTATTTGGCTATACAAAGGACCGGGAGCAGGACCTGCGACAGGCCGAGGAGTTGTTTGTCCAGTTCCGCAAGTTTGACCGTTTGTTCCCCAGGTTTGTTTATTCCTTGCTGGGGCCCCGGGAGTGGCTAGAAGTGGGCCGGCTCCAGCGTCTCTTCTACAAGGCAGTGTCCGCGCAGCACAACTTGGAAAAGAATGGCATCAGCAGCTGGATATCCTACATGCTTCAGTATCTGAGAGAGCAGGGAGTAGCCCCAGCCATGCAGGACAAGTTCAACTTCATGATGCTCTGGGCCTCCCAGGGGAACACGGGCCCGATCTCTTTCTGGGCACTCTTGTTCCTGCTAAAGCACCCAGAAGCCATGCAGGCTGTGAGGGAGGAGGCCACCCAAGTCCTGGGGGAGGCCAAGCTGAAGGCCGGGCAGTCCTTTGACCTTGACGTCAGCATCCTTCACCGCACTCCAGTGCTGGACAGTGTGATGGAGGAGACGCTGCGGCTGGGGGCTGCACCCACCCTCCTGAGGATGGTACATGGTGACCACGTCCTGAAGATGGCCAATGGACAGGAGTACCAGCTCCGAAGTGGAGACACCGTGGCCCTTTTCCCCTATCTTTCAGTGCACATGGATCCTGACATCCACCCGGAGCCCACTGCCTTCAAATATGATCGCTTCCTCGACTCCAATGGTAGCCGCAAAGTGGACTTCTACAAGGCCGGCAAGAAGATCCACCACTATACCATGCCGTGGGGCTCAGGTGTCTCCATCTGCCCTGGAAGATTCTTGGCCATCAATGAGATGAAGCTCTTTGTCCTGCTCATGGTCATATATTTTGACCTGGAGCTCGTGGATCCTGACACACCTGTGCCACCTGTGGACCCCCGCCGCTGGGGCTTTGGCACCATGCAGCCCAGCCATGAGGTGCCCTTCCGTTACCGCCTGCGACCTACCGACTGAGCCCTGGCAAGGTGGCTGTGAGCCTGGCCTCCAGACCTCCCTTGGGATCTCCACCTCCTCCAGCCGTTCTGAAGCACTCGGGTTCTGTGGGATCTCCTACCTCTGTCAGGGTGGCCTTCCTTAGCTCTCTGGCTTTTCTCTAGCTACTTGATAGGCTTATCCATCTCTCTTGAAATCACCGTCTCTCAGAGTGGGTTCTGCAGAACCCCCGCTCTCATACAAAGTCCACAGGAAGGGGAACTATCTAGGGGAAACTTAGTTTTGGAAAGAATGCCTACCTTGACAAGTCCTGCGGTACAGAAACAGTTTATCATGAGCCATGATAACCCCTTGCAAATGCTACCCTCCACCCTTCCACCTCACTGTATTATTTTCCTCAACACCTATTCCACATCCTGTGGAATTCAGGTTCGTCCAGAGCAACATAAGGCAAGCCACGTGTGTAATTTTTAATTTCCTAGTTGACACATTTTTTAAAAAGCAAAAATAAACAGGTGAAGTTCATGTGTATAATATATTTAACTTAGCCCAGTATATCCAAAATATTAGCATTTCAATATGTCATCAATATAAGAATATTAATGAAATATTTTTACATTTCTTTTTCTTGTGTTGCCTTCAAAATCTGGCATGTACTTTTTCTCCTTGCGGCATGTCTCATGTCAGACCAGCCACATTCCAAGTGCTCAACAGCCACATGTGGCTAGTGGCTCCTGAATTGGATAGAGCAGGCCTGGAGACATGTTGCCTTTTAGATGGGAGTTATTCAAGGGGTCCCCACTCTGTGGGGACCCTCCACACCCCCACACCCCCCACCACTCCACCCCACTCCAGGGTGATCTCAGTCCCTCCTCTGGTTTCCTCAACCACTGCTGAGCTTGGAGCCCTCTCTTACTTCCAGACCCTCATCCTCCCCACTGGGGTCCCACAGCCCCTCTAGCTCAGTTTGGCTCACAAAGAACTCAGCATCTGTCCCCCACCTCTGCCCTGAACCACGTCCTTCTCTGGATTTCCCTGTCTCTCCTCAAGACATCACCACCCATCTATCCCCCCAAGACAGATACAGAGGTGACACCCTCACCTCCCCAGCCCTCACCCACAGTCAGGCCCCAGTTCTGTCAGCTCAAGCCCTTGCAGTGTCTCTGAAACTGTCCCCTTTTCCCCACCCCCACTGCCCTGTGATAGCTCAACACTCTGCATCTCTCCACACCAGGCCTGCCTGGCCCTCTCTTCACCCTGCCCTTTCTCCAAACCTTTCGCCTCTGTTGTCATTCTCTCATTTTTCTGGCTCCCCCACCCTCCACACACCTAACATTTAAATTTTGCCACAGTTGGTCCCCAAATTTTCAATCCAGCACAATTCAACATTGCCAACTTTCTCTAGTGGAATGGTCTGTGGAGTTGCTTGCTTTAATGGCCTACCATTAGCTACGGATGGAAATCTTCCTGGATCTCCCCCCTCCCATCCTCTGGCCAGAAATGGACTCCATCCCCTGAGGCTCCCCTAGCACAGTTTACATCATAGCACATTCAATTTCCGTGTCCTGCTCCCTCCCCCAGACTGGAGCTCATAGGGCTTGGTGTCTTATTACTTCATCTCTGACCCCCAATTCCCCAAATGGAGATTAAATGATAGAAAATCAACTCCATCTCAGCTACTTTACTTCATGTCCTTGAATCATTTCCTTCCCCTCCCTGGCCTCATTCAGCTTTCTGGCACAAGAAATGGTGACAATCCCATTGCCAGGTATGCTTACTAGGGCTGGGAGAGGGTGAGAGTGTGTTCCTGGCTGCCAGAGCTGAGCTGCCCCAGACAGGAGGGGAAGATGCTGTGGGGACTGGCCAAGGGTCCTGGAGAAGGGGGGGCCAGGCAGCATAGAACCCCTGTTAGGATGCCCAGTGGGGCTTCTCTCTTACTCATCTATCCCACATCTATGACTGATCATTTCTTTTCTTTTCTTTTTTTTTTTTTTTGAGGCTGGCTGTTCTGTCCAGAGTTTTGCCAGGATAATAGGCTGTTAGAGCAACTCAGGTAGGGCCTGGGGCTGGAGTTAGGAGTCTGTTCCCATTAGCTATGTGACTCTGGGCCAGAGTCTGCCCTTCTCTGGGTCTAGCTGCCCCAAAATGATGACGTCTGCCTGGAGCTAACAGAGCTCAAGCCAGTCAGGAAGAATATTCAGGAAGAATATTCCCTCCTATTCCACAAGGGGCTAGGAGCACAAGAAAACATGACATGGGGAACACAGGAGAAGGTGAAGGGGACTGAGAGGCTGGGAGCCATGATGGGGAGATTACCAACGAGCCTCTCCTGGCTCTCCACACAGCCAGGCCCTGTGCTGGATCAGGGCAAGGATGGAGAGCCTTCACAAACTCCTGGGCCCTGCCCAGACCTAGGTGCTGCATCCCCTCATTTTCCCCACATCCAGAGAGATCTGGACCAGGGACTTGAGCTGAGGGCTCAAGTCCATTGAGTCAAGAGGTCTCAACTCAAAGTGACTTCGTTTAGATCTCCCAGGAACTTCATGTTTGAGGGTATGCCTGGGACCAAGGGAATCCTCCATGGGTCAGGTTGAGATGAATACAAGTGTACCATCCCACAGTCACAGATATCCACCATGACAACAGCCTCCCAGGAAACAGCGAGCAACCAGGATTAGAGTGTGTGCACAGAGCCCAATGCCTACCCAAGGAAAAGGGAGGGCCCCATGGCAACTGTAGTCCTATGTGCTTTGCATGAGGGCTGGACACACTCTCTACAGGGACTACCCTTCTTTCCCTACCAGGGGCCTTGAGGCAATAGGAAGACTGAGACCCCCCAAGGATACATCTAGTCACTACCTATTCTGACACAACAGGCCTCACCCCTCAATCCTCATTTCTGTACCAGTTTCTTTTCCCTCAAAGAATATCCCACAATATGTATTATCTGATGATAGCTTATAACAGAACAAGATCTGGGGTGACATGCCAGTGGCAGATTTCAGGCATCTGGGAAAGAAAAGAGGTTTTTGTATTGGTTTGGTTTGGTTGTTTCCACACCCCCCCCCATAGGTAGTAACTGCTGTAAACCCTCACATCTTCACAGAGTAGAGGGTGGGCAGCCTTGCTCCCAGGCAGAGCCATGCCTGTCCTTCTCCCCAGGTCAGCCAGGGGAAAAGTCTGTTTCGTGTCAGAATCTGAGGGCCAAGAGAATCCTGGGAGCTTTCCTTCCCAGGAAAGAGCAGCAGGAGGAACCAACATCCAGATTGGGAAGTCAGGTCAGGATGAAGGGGGCCTGGGCTGTGAGAGCCCACCTCCAATTCGCTCCCTGACCAGTGCCATCTGTGTGTAGTCAGAACCCTCAATATGGTCAACGGCAGTCAATGGTAATGAAGACAGTGAGAGGGATCAACAGGTCACCTGTGGCCAGCCCTTCTCCTTGGGCACAGGCTTCAGGGTCCTTCTTGTACACCTGCTATTTGCAGAGAGCACATACTCACACTTACACAGCTAGAGAAATACACACAGGAACACACAGAAAACCCATGGGCATAAACCCAGACCCATGCAGACAGTGACATGTTCATCTCAGACCCACATACACAGCCATATGTACTATGCACAGCCCACACGGCAACACACACACACAAATAGACCAGTACCGGGACAAGCCCTGCCAGGCACTGGCATACCTTGTCCCATTCCATCTGTGCATCATGGATACAACATCAGAGACTCTGGGTAGCTAGACCCTGTTGGTACAGTCAGGCTGCTCTGTGGGCAGGGCTGAGGTCCCCCCGGGGCAGATTTCAGGAGCTCTAAAGTAGAACCACATCCTCAAACAAATTACCACCTTCAGAGCCAGAGCTTCATTTCCGAGGACACCACGGGAGCTCAGAGTCCTTTGTGACAGTGGGAATCTGGGGCCTTGGGAGAGAGAACTAAAGGCATAAGAGTTGAGTGAGATGGAGAACGGGAAAAGGAAAGTGTATAAAACCAGCAGAGTCAACTCTGGCAACATCCAGGGACAGCCCTGCTCATGATGCATGGGCCGTGACTAAAGCATCCGAAGCTCAGGGGGAGAGAAGAAAGAATGGCAGAATACTGACCACCTGGTCCATTCTCTATCTATCCATTCATTTTAAAAATGCTCAATGAGGGGCGCCTGGGTGGCTCAGTGGGTTAAAGCCTCTGCCTTCGGCTCGGGTCATGATCCCAGGGTCCTGGGATCGAGCCCCACATCGGGCTCTCTGCTCTGAGGACAGCCTGCTTCCTCCTCTCTCTCTCTCTGCCTGCTTGTGATCTCTGTCTGTCAAATAAATAAATAAAATCTTTTAAAAAAATGCTCAATGAACCTCTGCTACATTCTGAGCACTGGCTTAAGCACAGGGGATACCGATTTAATACATGGCAAAGTCCCTGCTCTCCTGGAGCTTGTGTATAACCAGCCCTGTGTTCTCTTGTTCTACAGTCTATCCACCTGTAAGTTTCCTTCCATGCATTACTGCCTGCCAGGCTCTGTGCTGGATTTTCAGGACAGACACAGCCAGATGTGGACAGGATGTACTGTGGGACAGGGGCTCCCTAGGGAAAGGTTTTCAGTGGCCAGGGCAGATGCTAACCACTGGAGACAGGAAGAGGGAAGCATCCAGGCAGAGCAGATCAGCCAGGAATTGGATTGCAAGTGACAAAACAGCACCACATGAAGGAATATATTTGTTCGTGTAACTGTCAGGTCCCGGACTGGGATGAGCTTTAGCCATGCCTGGATTCTGGGGCTTCCACACTGCCCTCGGGGACCTCACCCTCTGAAGTTGGACTTGATGAAGGAGAACCCCACACACATACACCGCACATCCTCTTGGCTTCAATCTCATGCCTCTGTTCTAGCATGTTCTAGTTGCAGCATTTCACAAGCTCTGCCTGGGTCCTGTGCCCATCCTAAATGAATCACTGTGCCAGGGAAAGGTAAGGCTGGAAATGGCCCAAGTCCTGTGCTCTACATGAACTCCACCCAAAGCACAGGGCAGAGGGAACAATGAGTGGTTTCCCAGAGCAAGCAGAATTCTATTACAGAACAAGGATGAGAGGACAGCTGGCTGAAAAATGATCCCTGTTACACAAGAGAGTGGGCAAGCATAAAACAGGGAGGTGGGAATGTATAAGAAACAAGGGGTGGGGCACCCAGGTGGCTCAGTGGGTTAAGCCTCTGTCTTCGGCTCAGGTCATGATCTAAGAGTCCTGGGATTGAGCCCCACATCGGGCTCTCTGCTCAGCGGGGAGCCTCCTCTCTCTTCCTCCTCTCTCTCTGCCTGCCTCTCTGCCTACTTGTGATTTCTCTCTGTCAAATAAATAAATAGAATCTTTAAAAAAGAAAAGAAAAGAAACAGGGGTGCCTGGTGTCCAGGAAATGAGAAGTAATGAAGGAGTATAAGGGTAAGCTGGTGAATGGGATTCTTCTTGTGAAAGCTCCAGTCTTGAAGCTGGACAGACTTTAGACTTGATTGTGCAGGCCCTAGGGACCCCAAAGGCTCCAGGGAGGGGACACTGGAAGCAGAGGGAGGGTGATCCTCCTGGACTATTAGGAACACATGTTCACTCTGCCTCCCACCTGCCAACTCTCATGTTCCAGGGAAGCCCCCCAACCCCCCGTAGTGGAACCCTTCCCACCCCTCCTGCTTGCCGGACCCTTGGAGCCACCATTAACACTGTGACATTAAACAATATTGCAGCAGTACTTCCCCAGCTGAGCTCCAGAGAAGAGAGCCAACCGGTGGGTGGCAAGCCTGGAGCTACTCTGAGGAAGAATGGAGTGATGGCTGCGGGTGAGGTGATCATTCTGGCCTGTGGGTGCAGATCAGATGACAGGAGAGCATGATGACAAGAAGCACAGCAGTCAGTTGGGAAGCTATTCTAGCAATTCGTGCACAAGAGTCTGGTTTCCTGGACAACCACAGGGTATGGCAACATGGTCCTTGAAGCCTCTGGAAAGAGGGCTTTGGGTGGATGGCCAACAGAGCTAGGTCCCATCCACTCTCTCCAGACTGTGGTATGGTCACTCAGGCTTAATTTCCCCCATATCACTCTTGCTGGGGGAGAACTCAGCCTGCCTCTCCTCAAGGTCATTCATGCCGGTCATTTCTTCTTGGGCGGTGAGCCTGCTACTCTCAGAGCAGCTGGATAGTGGGGCCTGTGCTGGACGAGGTGCCTGGTGACGCCTGAGCACAGTGAGGAGGAAAGCCTTCAGGTACTGGCGGAAGTGGTGGCTGGAGAAAGCGTAGAGAATGGGGGTGAAGCAGCAGTGAAGGAAGGCGATGCTCTCCGTCACCTGCAGAGCATAGTCTAGGTGCTTGGAAACCTTGCATTCCCCAAAGACTTTCAGGTCCAGCAATGAGTGCAGAAACAAGGTGAGGTTGTATGGGAACCACAGCACAAAGAAGGCCACCACCAGTGCTATGACAATCCTTAGAGCCCGGCCCTGGCCCGGGGGCCTCAGCCTGACCAGGACGCAGCCAATGCGGGAGTAGAAAAAGATCATGACAAGGAGCGGAAGGAGAAACCCCAGGAGGTTCTGCTGGAAACGGAGGAAGAGCTTCCAGATGGTCGCATGACCCCCAAAATCTGCATAGCAGTTCCACACACCCATGGGGTTTTCATGTGTCTGCACAAAGACCATATCAGGGATGGAGACGGCCAGGGCTACAGCCCATACCATGGCAGCCAGGAGCAGACTTTTGGCCCGGGTTCTCAGCCTGTGGTGGGGCTGAGTGTGGACGATCTCTAGGTACTTGTCCAGACTCATGCAGCTAATGAAGAAGATGCCACTGTAGAAGTTGATGGTGTAAAGGGTGCTCACCATCTTGCACAAGAAACTCCCAAAGACCCAATGCCAGGCCACGGAAATGCCCCAGAAAGGCAGTGTCACCACAAACAGGAGGTTGGAGATGGCCAGGTTCAGCAGATAGACCTCAGTCATCCGCCTGCGAGGTATATACCGAAGCAAGACAACTAGAAGGAGAAGGTTCCCACCTAAACCCAGCACAAAGATCAGGCTGTAGAAGATTGGCAGGAAGATCCTGCCAAAGGCCAGCACATCGTCTTTCCTGCAGAGCATGAAAGCCACCTGGTCCAGGTAGTACTCATAGTCATAGAAGGAGCTGCTGTTCTCAGAACTTGCGACCTTGGTGGTGGGCGGCAGAGGGGAGGTGGTGGAGGCCATGTTGGGAGGACACGCCCAGTTCTGGAGTTCTGTGGGCCAGAGTATGGTGGGAGAGAAAGAAGATGAAACCAGGCATTCTTTACTGTTCTCCAAAACTACTTTTGCTAATGCTCTGGGAGGCCCTGCACACTCTTCACATCGACATCAGTACCTGTAAGCTATCGAGGGAGAGCACAAGTGTGGGGAGCCTGAGCCTACCACTTAGAGCTATGTTACCCTAGGTGGGTGGCTTAACCTCAGGTGTTTTCATAGGACTCCCTTCTTTCATTATGGCTTCTCTTCTTTTTTTCTTTTTTAAGATTTTATTTATTTATTTGACAGAGAGAGAGAGAGAGATCACAAGTAGGCAGAGAGAGGGGTGGGGGGGAAGCAAGCTCCCCTCAAGCAGAGAGCCCGATGTGGGACTCGATCCCAGAACCCTGAGATCATGACCTGGGCCGAAGGCAGAGGCTTTAACCCACTGGGCCACCGAGGAGCCCCATGGCTTCTCTTCTTTATTTTCTCCTTCATCATTTGAAAGAACTGATAATGTCTCTCATATTTTTCTTTATTATTTAGGGACTACCAATTCACCTATGTATTATCTCTATATACTCTTCCTCATGTATGCCTTATAATTATTCTTCTTTGTGTGCCTTATTTTTTAAAAAAATATTTTATTTATTTATTTGACAAAGAGAGAGATCACAAGTAGACAGAGAGGCAGGCAGAGAGGGGCGGGGGAAGCAGGCTCCCCACTGAGCAAAGAGCCCAATGTGGGACTAGATCCCAGGACCCTAAAATCATGACCTAAGCCAAAGGCAGAGGTTTAACCCACTGAGCCACCCAGGCACCCCTTATGTTTTTTTGTTTGTTTGTTAAGATTTTATTTATTTATTTGACAGACAGATCACAAGTAGGCAGAGAGGCAGGCAGAGAAAGGGAAGCAGGCTCCCCACTGAGCAGAGAGCCCGATGTGGGGCTCGATCCCAGAACCCTGGGATTATGACCTGAGCTGGAGGCAGAGGCTTTAACCCACTGAGCCACACAGGCGCCCCCTTATGTTTTTTTTTTTTTTTAACAAGCACTTCTCTTCAGTGGCTTATTTTATGCATAAATATCTAGTGTGTTTTTGTTATTTTTAAAACACTTTATTTAAAAATATTTAGTTTTATATCAATATTTTATTTACAAATATTTAATATTCTTAAAAACATTAGGGGCGCCTGGGTGGCTCAGTGGGTTAAAGCCTCTGCCTTCGGCTCGGGTCATGGTCCCAGGGTCCTGGGATCGAGCCCCGCATCGGGCTCTTTGCTCAGCGGGGAGCCTGCTTCCTCCTCTCTCTCTCTGACTGCCTCTCTGCCTACTTGTGATCTCTCTGTGTCAAATAAATAAATAAAATCTTAAAAAAAAAACATTTTATCCAATATATGTAGTTTTGAAGCAGAAAGGCAAGATCCATCTTCCTGAAAGACTCAGAACCTACTAAACTTTCCATCCCCCTATTCTTCCATATTTAAAATGATACTACTAATAACAGTACCTACTTCATGGGGTTCTTGTGAAGCTTAAATGTGATCACTCACATAGAGCGCTTCACACTCTATGAAAAGAGGGCCCAGAACATAGTAGGCACTCATTGAATATTAGCTTAAATTATTGCTTTGTTGAGAACTGAGTCCATCATCTTCCCACCAGTGTCTTCTCCTCTCTTGCATCTCTCTGACTGAATGGCACCACCAACTACTCAGTCACCTAGGACTGAAACGTGGGAGACATCTCGGATTCCTTCTCACCAACCCCCCACCCCACCACCACCTGAGAATCTCTACCGCCTTACTGCCATTTGAATATATCCAACATTTCTAAGTCCCATAAAAATGCATACATGATACTCATTTAATAGAATTAAAACAAATGAAACAAAAATACTTTGAAGGAGTTCAAAGAGATGAAAGGGAAAGCAGGGAACTGATAGGCACAGCATTCAAGATGGGGGCTGCGGAAGTGAACCCAACGCGACGGGTAGACCCCAGGGGGAGGGGCCGGCTCCCGGCAAGCGGCGGAGCACAAAATCAGGACTTTTAAAAGTCTGCTCCATGGGGGGACATCGCTCCAGAGGCTAAACTGGGGTGAAGACCTCCTGGGGACAACGTGGACTCAGGTCCCATGGGGTCACAGAAGGATCGGGGGTGTCTGAGTGTCGCAGAGCTCACAGGTATTGGAGCGGGGAAGCCGGCTGCGGAGACAGAGCCGAGGTTTCCTAGAGCCGCGGTCTGTGACACGGACCGGTGCTCTGTGGCACGGGCCAGTGCTCTGTGGCACGGGCCGGTGCTCTGAGCGAGGGGTCCCCACAAGATCCGGGGAGACTCTGACCCGGGAGAGCTCAGGGATCTACGGGATTCGGAGACTCCAGGTGGGACTCTGCCAGAGACAGAGACGCTTGGTCACAGGCTGGGTGAGCTCGGAGCGCTCCCAGAAGCCAGTGAGACGGGACTGATTACGAATGATTTTCTCCGAGCGCGGTCTCCGAGCGCAAACGGGGGCTGGGGAGACCGAAGGGATTAAACACTTTTCCATGAAGGCGCACTGAAGACTGGGGCCCCTAGCTCTCGCCTCCTCTGAACCGGAGATTGGGAGGCCGCCATTGTCATTCCCATCCTCCGGAACTCTACAGAAAGCGTTCAGGGAACAAAAGCTCCTGAAAGCAAACCTGAGAGGATTACTTAGCCCGGCCCCTGGTAAGGGCGGTGCAACTCCGCCTGGGGCAGAGACACTTGAGAATCACTACAACAGGCCCCTCCCCCAGAAGATCAACAAGAAATCCAGCCAAGACCAAGTTCACTTAACAAGGAGAACAGCGGATTCTTATCTGGACAAAATGACAAGGCAGAAAAACTCACCACAAAAAAAAGAGCAGGAGACAGGACCGAAGGCTAGGGACCTAATCAATACAGACATTGGTAAAATGTCAGATCTGGAATTCAGGACGACGATTCTCAAGGTTCTAGCCGGGCTCGAAAAAGGCATGGAAGATATTAGAGAAACCCTGTCAGGAGAAATAAAAGCCCTTTCTGGAGAAATAAAAGAACTAAAGTCTAATCAAGTTGAAATAAAAAAAGCTATTAATGAGGTGCAATCAAAAATGGAGGCTCTTACTGCTAGGATAAATGAGGCAGAAGACAGAATTAGTGATATAGAAGACCAAATGACAGAGAATAAAGAAGCTGAGCAAAAAAGAGACAAACAACTACTGGACCATGAGGGGAGAATTCGAGAGATAAGTGATGCCATAAGATGAAACAACATTAGAATAATTGGGATTCCAGAAGAAGAAGAAAGAGAAATAGGAGCAGAAGGTATACTGGAGAGGATTATTGTAGAGAATTTCCCTAATATAGCAAGGGGAACAAGCATCAAAATCCAGGAGGTGCAGAGAACACCCCTCAAAATCAATATGAATCGGCTCACACCCCGCCATCTAATAGTAAAATTTACAAGTCTTAGCGACAAAGAGAAAATCCTGAAAGCAGCACGGGACAAGAAGTCTGTAACATACAATGGTAAAAATATTAGATTGGCAGCTGACTTATCCACAGAGACCTGGCAGGCCAGAAAGAACTGGCATGATATATTCAGAGCACTAAACGAGAAAAACATGCAGCCAAGAATACTTTATCCAGCTAGGTTATCATTGAAAATAGAAGGAGAGATAAAAAGCTTCCAGGACAAACAAAAACTGAAAGAGTCTGTAAGCACCAAACCAGCTCTACAGGAAATATTGAAAGGGGTCCTCTAAGCAAAGAGAGACCCTAAAAGTATTACCAGAAAGGAACAGAGACATTATACAGTAACAATCACCATACAGGCAATACAATGGCACTAAATTCATATCTCTCAATAGTTACCCTGAATGTAAATGGGCTAAATGCCCCAATCAAAAGACATAGGGTTTCAGAATGGATAAAAAAACAAAACCCATCAATATGCTGCCTACAAGAAACTCATTTTAGATCTGAAGACACCTCCAGATTGAAAGTGAGGGGGTGGAAAACAATTAACCATGCTAATGGACATCAGAAAGAAAGCTGGGGTGGCAATCCTTATATCAGATCAATTAGATCTTAAGCCAAAGACTATAATAAGAGATGAGGAAGGACACTACATCATACTCAAAGGGTCTGTCCAACAAGAAGATCTAACAATTTTAAATATCTATGCCCCTAACATGGGAGCAGCCAACTATATAAACCAATTAATAACAAAATCAAAGAAACACATTGACAAGAATGCAATAATAGTTGGAGACTTTAATACACCCCTCACTGAAATGGACAGATCATCCAAGCAAAAGATCAACAAGGAAATAAAGGTCTTAAATGACACACTGGACGAGATGGACATCACAGATATATTCAGAACATTCTACCCCAAAGCAACAGAATACACATTCTTCCCTAGTGCCCATGGAACATTCTCCAGGATAGATCACATCCTGGGTCATAAATCAGGTCTCAACAGGTATCAAAAGATTGGGATCATTCCCTGCATATTTTCAGACCACAGTGCTCTGAAGCTAGAATTCAATCACAAGAGGAAATTTGGAAAGAACACAAATACATGGAGACTCAACAGCATCCTTCTAAAGAATGAATGGGTCAACCAGGAAATTAAAGAAGAATTGAAAAAAACCATGGAAACAAATGATAATGAAAACACAATGGTCCAAAATCTGTGGGACACAGCAAAGGCAGTCCTGAGAGGAAAATATATAGCGATACAAGCCTATCTCAAGAAACAGGAAAGGTCTCAAATACACAGCCTAACCCTACACCTAAAGGAGCTCGAGAAAAAACAACAAAGAAAGCCTAAACCCAGCAGGAGAAGAGAAATAATAAAGATCAAAGCAGAAATCAATGAAATAGAAACCAAAAAAACAATAGAACAAATCAATGAAACTAGGAGCTGGTTCTTTGAAAGAATTAATAAGATTGAGAAACCCCTGGCCAGACTTATCCAAAAGAAAAGAGAAAGGACCCAAATAAATAAAATCATGAATGAAAGAGGAGAGATCACAACCAACACCAAAGAAATACAAACAATCATAAGAACATATTATGAACAACTCTATGCCAACAAATTCGACAATCTGGAAGAAATGGATGCTTTCCTAGAGACATATAAACTGCCAAAACTGAAGCAGGAAGAAATAGAAAACCTGAATAGGCCCATCACCAGGAAGGAGATTGAAACAGTCATCAAAAATCTCCCAACAAACAAAAGCCCAGGGCCAGATGGCTTCCTAGGGGAATTCTACCAAACATTTAAGGAAGAATTACTTCCTATTCTCCTGAAACTGTTCCAAAAAATAGAAATGGAAGGAAAACTTCCAAACTCATTTTATGAGGCCAGCATCACCTTGATCCCCAAACCAGACAAGGATCCCATCAAAAAAGAGAATTACAGACCAATATCCTTGATGAACACAGATGCGAAAATTCTCACCAAAATACTAGCCAATAGGATCCAACAGTACATTAAAAGGATTATTCACCACGACCAAGTGGGATTTATTCCAGGGCAGCAGGGTTGGTTCAACATCCGCAAATCAATCAATGTGATACAGTACATTAACAAAAGAAAGAACAAGAACCATATGATACTCTCAATAGATGCTGAAAAAGCATTTGACAAAGTGCAACATCCCTTCCTAATCAAAACTCTTCAAAGTGTAGGGATAGAAGGCACATACCTCAATATTATCAAAGCCATCTATGAAAAACCCACTGCAAGTATCATTCTCAATGGAGAAAAACTGAGAGCTTTTCCGTTAAGGTCAGGAACACGGCAGGGATGTCCGCTATCACCACTACTATTCAACATAGTACTAGAAGTCCTAGCCTCAGCAATCAGACAACAAAAAGAAATTAAAGGCATCCAAATCGGCAAAGAAGAAGTCAAACTATCACTCTTTGCAGATGATATGATACTATATGTGGAAAACCCAAAAGGCTCCACTCCAAAACTGCTAGAGCTTGTACAGGAATTCAGTAAAGTGTCAGGATATAAAATCAATGCACAGAAATCAGTTGCATTTCTTTACACCAACAACAAGACAGAAGAAAGAGAAATTAAGGAGTCAATCCCATTTACAATTACACCCAAAACCATAAGATACCTAGGAATAAACCTAACCAAAGAGGCAAAGAATCTATACTCAGAGAACTATAAAGTACTCATGAAAGAAATTGAGGAAGACACAAAGAAATGGAAAAATGTTCCATGCTCATGGATTGGAAGACTAAATATTGTGAAAATGTCTATGCTACCTAAAGCTATCTACACATTTAACGCAATGCCTATCAAAATCCCATCCAATTTTTTCAAAGAAATGGAACAAATAATCCTAAAATTTATATGGAACCAGAAAAGACCTCGAATATCCAAAGGAATATTGAAAAAGAAAGCCAAAGTTGGTGGCATCACAATTCCAGACTTCAAGCTCTACTACAAAGCTGTCATCATTAAGACAGTATGGTACTGGCACAAAAACAGACACATAGATCAATGGAACAGAATAGAGAGCCCAGAAATAGACCCTCAACTCTATGGTCAACTAATATTCGATAAAGCAGGAAAGAATATCCAATGGAAAAAAGACAACCTCTTCAACAAATGGTGTTGGGAAAATTGAACAGCCACATGCAGAAAAATGAAATTGGACCATTTCCTTACACCACACACGAAAATAGACTCAAAATGGATGAAGGACCTCAATGTGAGACAGGAATCCATCAAAATCCTTGAGGAGAACAAAGGTAGCAACCTCTTCGACCTCAGCTGCAGCAACTTCTTCCTAGGAACATGTCAAAGGCAAGGGAAGCAAGGGCAAAAATGAACTATTGGGACTTCATCAAGATCAAAAGCTTTTGCACAGCAAAGGAAACAGTCAGCAAAACCAAAAGACAACTGACAGAGTGGGAGAAGATATTTGCAAACGACATATCAGATAAAGGGCTAGTATCCAAAATCTACAAAGAGCTTAGCAAACTCAACACCCAAAGAACAAATAATCCAATCAAGAAATGGGCAGAGGACATGAACAGACATTTCTGCAAAGAAGACATCCAGATGGCCAACAGACACATGAAAAAGTGCTCCACATCACTGGGCATCAGGGAAATACAAATCAAAACCACAATGAGATACCACCTCACACCAGTCAGAATGGCTAAAATGAACAAGTCAGGAAATGACAGATGCTGGCGAGGATGTGGAGAAAGGGGAACCCTCCTACACTGTTGGTGGGAATGCAAGCTGGTGCAACCACTCTGGAAAACAGCATGGAGGTTCCTCAAAAAATTGAAAATAGAGCTACCTTATGACCCAGCAATTGCACTACTGGGTATTTATCCTAAAGATACAAACGTAGTGATCCAAAGGGGCACGTGTACCCGAATGTTTATAGCAGCAATGTCCACAATAGCCAAGTTATGGAAAGAACCTAGATGTCCATCAACAGATGAATGGATAAAGAAGAAGTGGTATATATATACAATGGAATACTATGCAGCCATCAAAAGAAATGAAATCTTACCATTTGCGACGACATGGATGGAACTAGAGCGTATTATGCTTAGCGAAATAAGTCAACTGGAGAAAGACAACTATCACATGATCTCCCTGATATGAGGAAGTGGAGATGCAACGGGGGTGGGAGTTAAGGTGGTAGGAAAAGTAAAAATGAAACAAGATGGGATCGGGAGGGAGACAAACCAAAAGAGACTCTTAATGTCATAAAACAAACTGAGGGGGGTGGGGGGGAGAGGAGTTGGGAGAGGGTGGTGGGGTTACATTATATGTTTAAATAAAGCTTAAAAAAAAAAAAAAGATGGGGGCTGCCTGGGTAGAAGCCGGAGGCATGGGAGGAGGGCAGGTCACTGTCTATGGTCAGGTTAGTTCCCTCTGGGGCAGTGGTTTCCTAGGTTTTAATTGTATTATTAAAAATTATTTTTAAGGGCACCTGGGTGACTCAGTGGGTTAAGTGTCTCCCTTCAGCTCAGGTCATGATCCCGGATCCTGGGATTGAGCCCCGCATCAGGCTCCCTGCTCAGCAGGGAGTCTGCTTCTCCCTCTCCCTCTTCACCTCCTCCTGTTCATTCTCTCTCTCTCAAATAATTCAATAAAATCTTTAAAAAATAAAATAAAATAAATGATATTTAAGAGAGAGCCTCACATGTGCCAGTGATAAGAATCTGTGATGAACCAAGCATTATGCTTAATCCCATTCTGTGTTCCAGGAGAGAGACTTCATGTTCAACACGTTAGATTGTTTGCCAATGAAAAAGAGGGTTTTGGAGGAAAGAGTAGGAGATAAAGTATCATTCAAGGAAGCAATCATGTACGGCCTCTGGAGTGGGGCCTATAGGCTAGTGATTACGGTTCATAAACCAAGAAATACAAATCAAGCCCACTTTGCACTTCTGTGCTTTATGTTTTATTCTTTGATTCAAGAGAGACTGAACTTTTTAATATTTTAATATGTTCATTGCCTTTTTGTACGTCTTCTGTGAAGAGTTCTTTGTTTTAATGGATGGGATTCTCGTTTTATAAGAGGTTTTTTGGTAGGGATTTAGCTTCTTACTTATACATTATTTTTCCCCCCAGGAAGAACTCTGAAAGAATCATTGACTCAGGCCCTCAGCTGACCCAGCCTATATCCATGATACCTGGACTTCATAGCTGATGGAAATATACTATGTTGCCGAGAGAGAATGTCTCCCAGGGAAACCCCTGAATCTTCCTGCCTCAGTGAACCTCTGCACCACCCTTGGGGTCCTATCAAATGGCATCTGCCAAATGGGGCAAATCACACACATGCCCTAGGTCTGCCCAGAAGTTCAGCCTGGGAGGCTTTATCTAGGGCTGGGCTCTGGACTGGCCTCAGGAAATTTGCCTTGTGCCTTCCTTTCCTGTTCCTCCATTTCCCTCCTGTGCATCCGGGGTCTCCTGTCCCTGAGCCCCTCCCTTTCCTAGGCAGCAGTAAGGGCCATGGCTGGTGTTGGAGTCCATGAGCTACTGGGGTTGGGAGGAGCGAGTGCTCTTCTGCACTTAGGCCTGATTAGGGATTATTAATCAGAAGTTGTCACTAACTAAACACCAGCTCTTCTGGTCCAGCCAGCATTACTGACGTTGATCCTGACCTGGTTTCTCAAAGTCCCCTCTTTAACAAACAACCAAGTCTGATGATTGCTTTGATCAAAGCCAGAAGTCAGGGTCAGCAGGCTCCAGGCAGGCCAAGGTCACCTTTCCAAAGTTCCTTCCCCTTGGAACACTGTTCCCTTCCCTCTCAGGGCCACTGGCCTCCTGATGTTTCACTCTGGGAATCTTTCCATGTTGCCTTGAGCTCTGAGACCATGAGCCCCATGCTCCAGACTGCCCTTCAGATCCCTGTCAACTCACACCTACCTGTTCCGGACTCACTGGGGTTTTTGTTTTTTGTGTTCACTTTTCTTTATGCCTGAATTCATTTGGTTTATCCAGCAATACCTTGAGAGGAATAAAGGAGGGTATCAGTTATATACATGCCAGTATGAATTAGCAGTATGAAGTTCTGCCGTGGAACCTTTGGGGAAATCTAGGGAATTATATGGAGAAGGAGGATTTAAAGAGGAGGGAAAACAAAGGTGAGGTGAGCAGAGCTTCCCCAACAATGAGGCCAAGGGCACAAAGGCAAACTACAGCTTGTCTCTGGAGCGGTAACATCATGGTCTTTGTGACTTCCTGAGGCTGCCAGCCTGGGATGGCCCCAGGTTTGACTCAGCAAGAATCTCTGGCCGGAGAGTAATGTCCCCTCCTGAGGATCTAGGGCTCACCTCCCTGGGCTTGTCAGAGAAGTCACAGTTGAGGCAACAAGAGAGAGGATATTGCTATGTCCATGTAGGGAAGAAGGCAACTTTGTTAGTTGAGCTCCTTCCAAGAGCTGAACAGCCAGATGCAATTTTCTCCTTTAATCCTCACCATAGCTCTGGGAAGCAATACTACTGTGATTCCCATTTTCTAGATGAGGAAACTTAGGCCTGGAATGGGTGGGGTCCCAATGCTCCCAGCTTCAGATCAGCAAATCAGGGACCCAGGATTGGATGGCCCCAACAATATAAGGTAGAATTGGTGACTCTTTCCCTCTAGCTCCCTTTTTCAGTATGGCCAAACCTGAAGTTGAAGGATGGGCCTCTGGTAGCGGGACTTTTGACCTTAGTAACCAGTGGCAGAAAATATCCAAAGTCGTTAACATGCTGGAGCAGCTCCCACAGGCTTGTGAGAGCCAGTTATGCAACATCTGGGAGGCATCCAACAAACGATCGTAGAATTAACCAATTCTGCATTTGGGGATGTTCAGTTGGTAGCTTGAAATTGATCATGGTGGGGATATTTATACCGTTGCAAATGCTACAAATTGGAGCTCCCTCTCCTTCTTGCATGTGCCCCCACCACCACCTCCATCCCTGAGAGCTGGTTATTAAACCTTTACTGGCATACCCCTGATCAAGACCCCATGAAGCCTGTCCTATCCCTGTCCATTTCGCTCTGTCCCTGTGTCTCCATCACCTTTTCCTCCACCTGCCACATCAGTCCTATAGCTGCCCTTCTCTCTAGCCAAGGGCCCTTGGAACAGAGTCACGTGTAGGTGGGCCCGTGGCACGGCCGTACTGAGCATGCTGCCCCCAGTGCAAGCTCAAATGTTGCCCCAAGAAGCCACACCGGCTTTCAAAATGTAAAACCAAGAATAACATCTGAGATAACTCCTAGTGAACAAAAATTATGCTTACAATTGTCCTTACAATTTGGAAATCTATCCTTTAAAATGCAACCCCAATTCTGCCTTCCCAGAAGCCTACCCAGGACGCTAGCCTGGTGTAACTCCTGCCCTGACCCCTAGCACTCACAGAAGGCCACTCCTCAGTATCGGTGCCTGTCTCCTTGAGTGGAGTCACCTTGTGAGAATGGCTTGTCTCCTCTGCGAGGCAGAGGTTGGAACTCACTAGCACAGGGCTGGCATCTGAGAGGCGTTCAGCAAGTGACCATGGACTTAATCAGTACTGTCACCTTTCTTCATCCCTATTTCTCCCACCTCACTTTTGCCTTGCTTGGCTTTCCGCCTTCCCCCCCAACTGGTGCCCTGGACACAGCAGAGAAAAGACCCTCCTTGTGTGGGGCATTTCCCCAGCCTGAGCCAGCCCTGCCACAGCGGCCTTTGAAGACCCTAGCCGTGGAGCACGTCCCACTGCTCTCCTTGAGCCATGTTCAAGTGCTGTCTCCAGCTGGCACAGCCTCCCTGGATCAATGTCCCAGGATGTGCCCTCTGACCACCCCCAGCTTCCTCCCTCAGGAGGCTCCCCTAACTACTCTGGGAGGACTGGGGTGGAGATGGAGTCCAAGGCCAGGACTCCACCCTGGCCCAGCCTGGGATGGGCTCCCTCTGCCTATAAATCTGGTTTTACCATTCTGCATGTCTGGCCTAGCTGTGGCTGGAAAAATTGAAGCAAGGAGTTAGGAAGTGATGCCCTCTCCAACCATGGAAAGTGCTCTGGCCTTGGGACATACATAGAGGAATACTTGCCTTTGGGTGAACTGGTAACAGCTGGGGATCATTCTATTTTCTTCCCCCGGGGTTTGAGAAAACACCAGATGTTAAGCCTTACTGCCTAGATGAAGATTTCAACAACAGTAATAAACACCCACCACTTCCATAGCACAAATGTTGGGCCAGGCTCTGTTCTCAGAACTCCATTCATTTCTTCCTGACAATACCACCTGGAAGGAGTGCTATTGTCATCTCCATTTTACATATGAGGAAAGTTAGTCACAGAGAGCTAAGGGACTTGCCTGAGGCCACACAGCTACTAAGGTACAGAGCTGGGCCTTGAATGCAGGCTGAGTCTGGGCTTGCTCATTAAAAGACAAGGGTGAAGGATGGGGACTGGAGATGAAGTGACAGATCAGGCTGCTACTGTTGCTTGGGGGTGCCTGAATGGAAGAGGCTGGGGGGCTGATGGTACGTGAATGAAAAACAGGGAAAGGAATGCCAGCCATACAAGGAGGGCCTGAAGAAAAAAGTTTAGTGTCTCAGGAAGGGCACACTGGGACAGAATTCATGAAATCAGTTGGGTCTCTGCTTCACTGCTTAGTTTGGAAGGCCCTTGGGCCTGAACTTAGGGCCCTGCCAGCCCTAACACAAAGTCAAGGCTTCCATCCTGGAGCCCCTAACTTGCACAAGTCTATCTTCTGGCCCATAAAATAGAGTACTCACAGAAGAGAATTTTGTGAAGAGTAAATGGCGTGCAATCATTGTAATACCATAGAGCTAACACCATAGAGCCCTGACAGTGTTCCGGGTGCTGAGGCAAGATTTACTTGTATTGACTTATTCAATCCTCACATTTACCTTACAGAAGTTATAGAAGTTCAATACTATTATCAGCCCCATTTTATAGCCAAAAACACTGAAGCACAGGAAGGTTAGGGAACTGGCCCAAGATCACCCAGCAAGTGAGTAGTAGATTCAGGAATTGAAACCCAGATTTTTAAAAAGATTTTATCTATTTATTTATTTATTTTGAGAGAAAGAGAGGGAGAGAGCATGGGGAGAGGGGCAGAAGGCAGAAGGAGAGGGACAAAATCTCTAGCAGATTCCACGCTGAGCGTGGAGTCCAGCACATGGCTTGGCTGGATCTCACAACCCTGAAATTATGACCTGAGAACCAAAAGTCAGACCCTTAACCAACTGAGCCACCCAGGCTCCTCTCCCAGGGTCCATGCTCCTCAACACTAAGTCATACTGCCTCAAAGAAAGTCCCCCTCTGCCAAGCTTACTGTGTATTAATGTACCCACTTCTCCCAACAACCTTGTGAGACAAGCACTATTATTATTCTCATTTTACAAATGAGGAACTGAGGCTCAGAGAGGGTGTCTAACTTGCCCAAGGACACTTGGCAGGTGTGCTACAGGATCAGAAATGGAGTCCCTGCAGCAGCTTCAGGGCCAGAGCCCTGGACCACACACTGGGAGCTCCATAGCTGGGAGCCCTGATCTAAGATTCATGGGAGGCACAGCTGCCCTCTTCATGGTCCACTTTGAGAAGCCTTGCATTTGGATTCATTGTGATGTATAAAACACAATGGAGGGGCACCTGGGTGGCTCAGTGGGTTAAAGCCCCTGCCTTCAGCTCAGGTCATGATCTCAGGGTCCTGGGATCAAGCCCCACATTGGGCTCTCTGCTTGGCGGGGAGCCTGCTTCCCCCTCTCTCTCTGCCTGCCTCTCTGCCTACTTGTGATCTCTGTTTGTCAAATAAATAAATAATTAATTAAAAAAAAAACACACACACACAATGGAAACAATAGTAACTGGATCCCAACATTAACACCGGGCTCCTTACCTCTACAGACTCTTAAGCCTGCTCCTTGCAAGTCGTCCTAGGTCCCTTGTTAGAGGCAGCAGGTGTCACCTCCCTGGTTTCTCAGGAAGCCCAGAGCCATACCACAAGTCAGGCACAGCTGACCTCAGAGTCCTGAATTGCTGAGCCCTGGACCATGGCACGCTCTCCCTCTCTCTCTCTCTCTCTCTCTTTACTTTTTTAACATGTATTTGTCCTGATTACCGAAGTAACATATGTGCAATGTAAAATGCAGAAATATAAGAGAAAAAAAATAGGAAAGAGGCTGATTGCCTCCAGGAATAATCTTTGGGCATGTTTTGGTGTATCTTGTCTGTTTTCATGTCCAGAGCTCTGTCCACCGCACTACACCTCCCTGAACCTGTGGAATCACACAGCCTGGCTGGAAGAGAGTGCCTTTGTCCAGTCCCCTGCAGGGCGGAAGGGCTTTTGAAGTTTACTCCTGCTCCCTGGGAGATGTGAGGCTCGCCTGCTCCCCATGCTCCCTGGGACCCCACATTACTCAATGTTTCCTGACTCTTATCAGGGACTGGGGATGTTTGTGACATTGATAAAATCACAAGGCAACCCCTCCTCCCAAAGCTTATTTCAGTTAATAAAAACGAAGTGGTTTTAGAGCCCAACTCTTGAAAGAGCTGCTGCTGGAGAAGAAGGTATGATTTTCATGTCTTTCCTGAATCACTTTTGGTTTTTTTCTCCTTTGTCTCTCTCATTGTTGCCTGAAATCTTACCACTAGGGCTCCCTGCATTTATATTTCACCATGATGCTTGGTTCAGAAGGAAACACAGTCACCACCTCCACTACCCGCAGGGAGGGTGGGACACTCAGCATGGTGTGGCGTGGAAGAATAAACAGAATAGATGAGTCCACTTCTTAATGGCTGAGTTACCCTGGGCAAATTACTTAACCTCTCTGAGCCTTACCTAGCAAATGTCTCCTTCCGGGAGTTTATAATAATCAAATGAGTGTCTGGCACCTAACTATTGGTTCCCTTCCAGGCCCCAAAATAACCCTTGGCTCAGCCCCGGATGGATAAAAGGAAATCTTGAGACTGTCTGGGGCAGAAGGAGGGGGGTCTAAGGAGAGAGTGCAAACATATGCAAAAGAAGACCACAGAGCTGGGAAACCTCAGCCCTGGGAGGGGGAGCTTTAAAGACCACCCCTGTCTGTCTCCACGGGGAACCTGAGGCCCAGGGAGGAAAGGGAATGCCTGAGGTACTCAGTTGTCTGATACCAACTCTCAGGGACTTCCAGAATCCACAAAAGCAGATTCTCAGAGCTGGAGTCAAGGGGAAAGGGGTCAGTAGACCGCCTCACTCCACAGCTGCTGAGGCAATTGCTCCAAGAGTTGCCCTAGAAAGAATGTTCCACCTGACCCATTTGTACTTCTCTCTCCCCAAACCTGTGGCCACTGTCTAAGCCACTGGACCCAGTCTCTCTCTCTCTCTGCAGCCCCCCAGGTAGGGCCCACCCAATTCCACCATGGCCATAACCTACCAGAGCCAGACCCACTTGCCTGGGAGTGTCCAACCTCACCCAGGAGGAGAGCAGCAGCAGCGCCTGGGTCCTGCTTCCTCAGAGAAGTGCAGAAAGAGTATGAATCCTCCCCCTCTGGGATCAGCCCTGCACACATCCTGCTTTAAGGCGGGGACAGAGCATCCCTTTGTGCCTGCTGCAGCCTATTTCCCTCTCTGGAAAGGAGTCAAGCCCAAAGGACCGCCCCTCATTAAGGAGCAACTCCCCCAAACCCAAGACAATCTAATGACTTTAGAAAATACTCCTCCCCAACCACACCTCTCTGGACCAGTTCCCAGGCTGCTGCGCCAAGGAGATGAACAGCTCCAGGCCAGACCTTCAGGTCTTTGCTAGGCAGCTTTTCCTGACTCCATCCAGCTGCATTGATCTCAGACCCCTCTCCGGCACGATCTGACTACCATCCTCCCCCCACATCTCCTCCGGTCAAAATTCCCACCAAGCAGAGCCATGTCTGCCTCCCCAGAGAGTCAGGAATATTCTCATTTCCTGGACTTTCCAAACCATCTTCCCTCCTCCCCCACCCTTCTCCCTCTAGGACTCACATCACAGCATGTATCTCTGCCTGTTTGTCTGCTCTCCTCCTGGGTCAGGAATTCCCAGGGCAAGGACTATACTTGACCAACCAACCTGACACTAGGACCAGGCAAGAGCAGAAACTCATTGAATATGTGTGCGTGTGTGACATTCTGCCTGCCATATGCAAGCCAGTATGAGGGTACCTCTCTGCCAGGACAGTACCTGTGGTCTGGGGGCAACATCTCAGCCACCTCCTCCTCCATCCCCATGGCCAGCCTGATACACAGCAGGAGCTTGGTGAATGCCTGCTGTCCCTACCTGAATTAAGCAGTAACAGAATAATGCCAGGTGGTCACAGGTACTGGCATTGGAGTCACACAGTGTCAGACTTGAATCTGGCTCTGTGTGTACCTATGTGTGATCTAGAGATGGTGGGTTCCCCTCTCTGTGCCTTGGTATTCAGATCTGCATTGGGGGTGGGGACCCTGTCTTCTTCAGACAGTCATGATGAGAACTAAATGTCCCCAGAGAGATGGGCATGGATCTGGGGTCCACAGGTCACCTAGCATGGAGGTCAAATTGTGATGGGTTCTCACCCCAACAGAGGGGAGCAAAGGACCTTCCAAAAGAGTGGGTCTCCAAGTCTCTCCAGGCCAAATAAATGCTGGAAGGATAAAGAATAGGGAGATGGCCAACAGAAGCCACAGAGCCCTGGTTCCACAATCTTTAAAGATTGTCTTGTTTTCATTCTGTATTAAGTCTCTCGAGGGAAGTAGAATAGCTAAGTTCTAGAATCTAGGCTCTTTCCTCCTCTCACCACCACCTTGTTCAAATTTTTCATTTTAAGATAATTTTTAGCATTGCAAAAATTGTAGACAGAATTTCTATACACCTATCAGCCAGTTTCCCCTATGTGCCACAGAAACACAGAAACACAGAACCACAGTATAATGATCTAAACCAAGAAGTGAACATTGACACAAATGATCACAGTATAATGATCTAAACCAAGAAATGAACATTGACACAATACCATTCTACGGACCTTATTCAAACATCATCAACTGTCTCACTGATGTCCTTACTCTGGTCCAAGATCTGAAGCAGTCTCCCACATTGCATTTGATCGTCATGGCTCCTTAGTCGCTCCATTTCGGGGGCAGTTCCTTCATCTTGTTTTGTCTTTTATGACCTTGATAGTTTTGAAGAGGAATGTAGAACATGGCTAACTTTTGGGTTGATACTTCTTCAAGGTTAAAGTACAGTTATGTGGGACGCCTGGGTGGCTCAGTTGGTTGAGCAGCTGCCTTCGGCTCAGGTCATGATCCCAGCGTCCTGGGATCGAGTCCCACATCGGGCTCCTTGCTCGGCAGGGAGCCTGCTTCTCCCTCTGCCTCTGCCTGCCACTCTGTCTGCCTGTGCTCTCTCTCTCTCTCTCTCTAACAAATAAATAAATAAAATCTTTTAAAAAAAATTTAAAGTACAGTTATGTATTTTAGGTAGGAACCCCACAGAAGTGATGTGTCCTTCTCAGTGCATTATACGAGAGGTATATGATTTCAATATGTCTCATTACTGGCAATGTTAACTTTAATCACCTGGTAAGATGGTGTCTGCCAGGTTTTTTCCACCATAAAATTACTACTTATTCCTTTGTAATTAATAAGCAGCTCATGGGGAGGTACTTTGGATGATGCAAATACTCGTTCTTATCAACTTCTGCCCAAAAACATTAATATTCATTCATCCATGATGCTGACAATTATTACTATATTGTTTGCCAAACAGTGATTTCCTATTTCCAGAATTCTTGTGTGTGTGTGTGCGTGTGTGTGTGCGCGTGTGTGTGCTGGTAAAATTTATTTACATTGCATTTCAGCATATCGGTCACATTTAAGTCCTAGAGATTTGTATTTATCTACATATAGAATTCAGGACATTCCTGGGAGGTTGTTTTGGTTTTTTTTTTTTTTTTCAAAAACAAAAACAGGGGCACCTGGATGGCTCAGCCAGTTAACTGTCTGTCTTTGGCTTAGGTCAAGATCTCAGGGTCCTGGGATCAAGCCCTGCAGCCAGGTCCCTGCTTCTTCCTCTCCCTCTTTCCCTCCTCTCATTAGTACACACACTCTCTCTCTCTCTCTCAATCTCTGTCTCAAAAAAACAAATAAAATCTTTAAAAACAGTGGCTAGTGGGTTAAAGCCTCTGCCTTCAGCTCAGGTCATGATCTCAGGGTCCGGGGATCGAGCCCCACATCGGGGTCTCTGCTCAGCAGGGAGCCTGCTTTCCCCCCCTCTCTCTTTGCCTGCCTCTCTGCCTACTTGTGATCTCTGTCTGTCAAATAAATAAATAAAAATCTTTAAAAAAATCTTTAAAAACAAAAACAAAACAGGAGACAATTAATATGACAGCTGGGTAATTTAATGAACCCCACGATTCAGTGGGGGCTCATCTGGGATTTTAGAGTGAACTACATCTGAGGGCTACCACTGGCAACTCATGAGAGAGTCGGAGAGTTCCTCACTTTTCACCATGAAGTCCTTCTTTAATTCCTCCATATTCAAATGAAGCTTTAATCTTCCAGTGGGTCTGCATCTTGCTTTTCTGACTGAAGTGTGCTTTCCTCAGGCGTAACCAGAGTTGCAGCTGGGCATCTCCAGAAGGATTGCATGCATTTCCATCTGGGGCACCATCACACTTCTAGCCAGAAAGGGAGGAACCGCCATGCTGTTGCTCAAACCAGTTGCCCGAGCGGTAACCCTGGCAGGGCTGGAACGCTGGCTTCATTCTCTGTCAGTACCAGTAATAATTATCTTGTAGAACTATGCCAAAACCTGCAAGACTCAGCCATTTATCCAGGAACATTACAAAATGACACCAGTTCTTATGCCTGCATCAAAAATTCCAGCTCAGGGAGCTATAACCTCTTATCCCAGCAACTCTCTCTCACAGCTTCCATCTTTTTTTTTTTTACATTTACTAATTGGACTTTACCGTAAGAAAGAGTTGGCCCTTCTCTCAATTTATTTATGTATATTGTTATGGACTTAGGAGTATTAAATTTATTCCATTATTATCATCATCAATTTTGCTGTTCAATTGTCTCATCCTCTTTCAAAAAACCTCAGTCCATCTGCTTCCTGTTGAGCTGAGTTTCCAGCCACAGCCTCTCAGTCACCTACTCCCTGGTGTGCAGGGCAGATTCCGAGCCCTTGCACTGAGGGCCAGGTTTCTGGGGAATTCACTGAGGCACTTTCCCAGCAAAGAAATGGATAGGTCCCAGCCACAGGAAGCAGTCATTGTTCCAGAGTCAGGGAGTTCTAGGAAGGGCTGACCCTGGCCAGGTAGGCTCTTCCATAATTCATCCTGCCCTCCATAGACCCCCCCCAGTCCTGTCCCAGTAGCAGCATCAGCTGACGACCTCACATGTCCTGCGTTTTTCATTCTTGACCTGCTCTTCTCTGCCCAGCCCAGGGATAGCAGCCAGCCGAGAAGTCGGTGGCAGACAGCTGGACAGCACTTTACCATATTCCTTGGTACAGAGGAAGCACCCTCCTCCTGGGGTTTAGTTCCCGTTGTTCTCCACGGATCCCAAGAGCGGCCAAAGCAAAGACAGTAGGGCACTACTGCAAGAGAGACTACTTAAGGACAAGAGGGACTTTCCCATGTTGAAGTGGGCTGGGAGAAGGCTCTGAATCATCTTCTTGCTTTTTAAGATGTACAAGGGTTATTTACCCTGGGAAGGGTGCAGACTGAAGCCAGTCTGAAGCCACTTCAGATTAGCCACTGAAGCCAGGCAGCTGAGATGCACAGGGCCCTCTCCTTCAGAAGACCATGCTGCTTCAACTTCAGAATACAGATCTTAAAATATATACTGTTCTCACATACTCCTAACACACAATTTTAACATGATGGCCAGATCCAGTATTACAACAAAAAGTGACATCACATTTTCAAAACATCTGCTTCTGTTGTCAGCTGAGGACTTGAATCTGTGAAACTTTTGCCAGAAGACTGACCCTTCCTGTCCTCCACCAGCCAACTCCAGGCCCATCTCCCCTCCAGAAGCTTCCCCAATCTCTCCAGCCCTCCCTGATGCCCTGCTTTGAGCTTCCTGTCTGTAGGGGAAATATTGTCCAGGGGCAAGTCTGTCTCCCTGCTAGCCTGCAAATTCCTCATAGTCAGGGTTTTTGTTCATCTCTATGCAATGCCTGGTGCTACTCACAGAGCCCAGGCTAGGGAGCTGGGCAGTTGAATTGCTGACAGAGCTCGGCCAGCACTTGACAAGCTGGGGTTCTGATGGAACAGCCCCCATTTGGCCTTGCCTCCAGCTCTGCCTCACTCTCAGTCCCTTTCTGTCTCCACGGGGAACCTGAGGCCCAGGGAGGAAAGGGAATGCCTGAGGTACTCAGTTGTCTGAGTTGTCTGATACCAACTCTCAGGGACTTCCAGAATCAGTTGTCTGATACCAACTCTCAGGGACTTCCAGAAACTACAAAAGCAGATTCTCAGAGCTGGAGTCAAGGGGAAAGGGGTCAGTAGATTGCCTCACTCCACAGCTGCTGAGGCAATTGCTCCAAGAGTTGCCCTAGAAAGAATGTTCCACCTGACATTGTTTTCTCTGTCTTCCTTGGGCAAACTTTATCCCTTTCTGAGCCAAGCCCATGACAGAATCAGTCTGGACTCTCTCTACGTTCTCCAAGTTGGAATTTCTAAACTGCAAACTTGCCCTCCATTTTAGAAGTTCTTATAACACCCACGTTACTCACGTTGAATAGATGTCGCAGCAGAATCTCACACCAGACCAGCTTCTTCCTATCATGCTCCATTGACGGCAAAACAGGAAGGAAATTCTGCTCATCTCACCTCTTCCATTTCCTCTTTTTGTGCTACCCCCACCGACTGATCCCTTCTAGCCACCCAGCCTGTCTCTCTTTGTGTACCTCTGCCCAGTGTGTTGTGTTCAGGGCTTTGGGAGGGGGGCTGCTTTCAGCAGAGGAAGGGATGGCGTGTGTAACCGTTCTACCATGTACCAGTCCCTTGCCTTGGTACAAACATTTGTTTGCAATCAGTGTATTTATTCATTTATTAAAATTTCTTCAACCACATATTACATGTTAGAGTTCTCCAGATGTCTTCTCTGTGGGTAGGCAAAGCGAGGTTATCACACCAATTTTGTAGACAAGGCTGCCAAGGCTCAGAGAGGGCAAGTCACTTTCCCAGAATCACAAAGTTGATAGGAGTCACCAGGGCCATCTGACTCCAATACCAGTGCTCTCTTGTCCACAATATATATGAATGTTCTGTTTAATTCTTTTCTCCTTCCTATTCTGCAACCCTTCTAACTCAGATCTAGTTAGCTATTCTAGGACAGAAGTTATTTCCCTGGGAAATCCCTCACATCATAGCCCAGCTGGTGATAACACAGCAGACACTCAGTAAAAATTTATTGAGGGAATATATGTTTCCATGTAGAAAGTCTTCCCAAGAATTACCTACTCTTATCTAAGATGGTCCCAGAGATTTTTGTACATGGACTCTAGTCCCTCGGTTTCTCTGGGGCTCACTTTCCCTGTCTGTAGGGCAGTTGTCCGGTTGGACTCGATGGTGTCCATATTCCTTAAGCTGTGACACTCTGTTGTTGGCTTTGGGACTCTGCCCAGGAGGACTGGTGTCTGTGCTTCTGGGAACACATGGTACCCAGCCAGCCTGAGGTCAGGGACAGCATATAGGAGCAGCTGGGTACACTGTCACGTAAAGAAGACAACATAGGGCTTGGAAATTGGTGCTTAGAGCTGAGCCTGGAAGTAAGTGGGTGGCATAGACAGGCTGAGCTGTCAGCCCTCTGAAGTCAATTACATTCCTCTGATATTACTTAAAAATTTTTTTTATTTAAATTCAATTTAATTAACATATACTGTATCATTATTTTCAGGGACACAATTCAGTGATTCATCAGTTGCATACAATACTCAGTGCTCATTCCATCAAGTGCCCTCCTTAACGTCCATCATCTAATTATGCCATCCCCCACCCTCCTCCCCTCCAGCAACCCTCAGTTTGTTCCCTATAGTCTCTTATGGTTTGCCTCCTTCTCTGTTTTTGTCTTACTTTATTTTTCTTCCCTTCCCCTACAATCATGTTTTGTTTCTTAAATTCCACATGTGAGTAAAAGCATATGGCATTTGCCTTTCTCTGACTGACTTATTTCACTTAGCATAATGCACTCTAGTCCATCTACATCGTTGCAGATGGCAAGATTACATTCTTTTTGATGGCTGAGTAATATTCCATTGTGTATATTTAACACATCTTCTTTATCCATTCATCTGTCAGTGGACCTCTGGTTTCCTTCTATATTTTGGCTATTATGGACATTGCTGCTATAAACATTTGGGTGCAGGTGCCCCTTCAAATCACGATGTTTATAACCTTTGGATAAATACCTAGTAGTGCAGTTACTGGGTCATAATGTAACTCTATTTTTAACTTTTTGAGGAAACTCCATACTGTTTTCCAGAGTGGTTGCACCAGTTTGCATTCCCACCAACAGTGTAAGAGGGTTCTCCTTTCTCTACATCCTCACCAATATCTGTTGTTTCCTGAGTTGTTCATTTTAGCCATTCTGACTGGTATGAAGTGGTATCTCATTGTGGTTTTGATGTGTATTTTCCTGATGTTGAGTGATGTTGAGAATTTTCTCATGTTATCTGTTGGCCATTTGTATGCCTTCTTTGGACAAGTATCTGTTTATGTCTTCTGCTCATTTCTTGATTGGATTTTTTGTTTTCTGGATGTTGAATTTGGTAAGTTCTTTCTAGATTTTGGATACCAGCTCTTTTATCTGATATGATTTGCCAATATCTTGTCCCATTCTATAGGTTGCCTTTTTAGTTTTGCTGACATTTCCTTTGCTGTGCAAAAGCTTTTCATCTTGATCAAGTCCCAATAGTTCATTTTTGCTTTTGTTTCTCTTGCCTTTGAAGACATGTCTAGCAAGAAGCTGCTGTGGTCAACATCAGAGGTTGCTGCCTGCATTGTCTTCTAGGATTTTGATGGGTTCCTATTTCACACTTAGGTGTTTCATCCATTTTGAGTTTATTTTTGTGTATGGTATTAGAAAGTGGTCCAGTTTCAATCTTCTTCATGTGGATATCCAATTTTCCCAACCCCATTTGTTGAAGAAACTGTCTTTTTTTCAACTGGATATTCTTTCCTGCTTTGTCGAAGATTAGTTGACTATGGAGCTGAAAGTCCATTTCTGGGTTCTCTATTCTGTTCCATTGATCTGTGTGTCTGGTTTTGTGCCAGTACCATACTGTCTTGATGATGACAGCTTTGTAATAGGGCTTGAAGTCTGGAATTGTGATGCTTCCAGCTTTGGTTTTCTTTTTCAACATTCCTTTAACTATTCAGGGTCTTTTCTGGTTCCATACAAATTTTAAGATTGTTTGTTCCAGCTCTGTGAAAATGTCAATGGTATTTTGATAGGGATTGCATTGAATGTGTAGACTACTTTGGGTAGCATAGACATTTTAACAATATTTGTTCTTCCAATCCATGAACATGGAATGTTTTTCCATTTCTTTGTGTCTTCCTCAGTTTCCCTCATAAGTGTCCTCTAGTTTTCAGAGTACAGATCCTCTGAGTTCATTGGTTGGGTTTACTCCTAGGTATCTTATGGTTTTTGGTGCAATTGTAAATGGGATCAATTCCTTGAATTCTCTTCCTTCTGCCTCATTGCTAGGGTGTAGAAGTGCAACTGACTTCTGTGCATTGATTTTATACCTTGCCATTTTGCTGAATTCCTTTATCAGTTCTAGCAATTTTTTGTTGGAATCTTTTGGGTTTTCTACATAGAGTATTATGTTGTCTGCAAAGAGTGAAAATTTGACTTTCTCTCTGCTGATTTAGATCACTTTATCTCTTTGTGTTGTCTGATAGCTGAGGCTAGGACTTCCAGTACTATGTTGAACAACGGTGCTGAGAGTGGACATCATTTTTGTGTTCCTAACCTTAAGGGGAAAGCTCTCAGTTTTTCCCTGTTGAAGATGATATTTGCTATGGGTTTTTCATATGTTGTTTTTATGATATTAAGGTATATTCCCTCTATCCCCACACAGTGGAGAGTTTTTATCAAGAAAGGATGCTGTAGGGGCTCCTGGGTGGTTCAGTCATTAAGCATCTGCATTTGGCTCAGGTCATGATCCCAGGGTCCTGAGATCGAGCTCCACATCTGGCTCTCTGCTTGGCATGAAGCCTGCTTCTCCCTCTCCCACTACCCCTACTATGTTTCCTGTCTCTGTGTGTCTTTCTCTGTCAAGTAAATAAATAAAATCTTATTTTAAAAAAAAGAAAGGATGCTGTATTTTGTCAAATGTTTCTTTCTTCATCAATTGAGAGGATCATACTGAGAGAATCATTTTTGTCCTTTCTTTTATTAATGTGGTATATCACACTGATTGATTATAGATTTTGAACCACGCTTGCAGCCCAGGAATAAATGCTACTTGTTTGTGGTGAATAATCCTTCTAATGTACTGTTTGGATCTTATTAGCTAGAATCCTGGTGAGAATTTCTGCATCCATGTTCAACAGGGATATTGATCTGTACTTCTTTTTAGTGAGGT
>ML103495.1:198960-269340 GCA_003697995.1 Taxidea taxus jeffersonii | reverse complement strand
ACACACACACACACACACACACACACACACACACACACACAGTCTGACACAATACACAGTAAAAGTGAGCTGAGTTTGAGGAGAAAGAGCCTTGGTTTCCCCCTCCCCACAAAACATGTCTGTGAAACCTGATGTGTAAAGCACAGACAGAGACTGGCAGCATGCCAGAAGCAAGGGATTTCTGCCCCTAATGGGATAGCTGGGCTGGGCCAGTCAGGAAAGATTCAGTAGGAGAGGTGGAATTCATCTGGACTTGAAAGCAAGGGTAGGAGGAAACAGAAAGGATATAACCTTTATTGAGACCCACTGTCCAGATTGCTCAGGTTTGAGTCCGGAATTTCCTACCAACTATTATCTGTGAGACTTTGAGCATGTCACTTAACTGCTGTATGCCTCAGTTTTCCTTTCTGTAAACTGGGGTTAATAATAGGACCTACTGGGACGCCTGGGTGGCTCAGAGGGTTAAGCCGCTGCCTTCGGCTCGGGTCATGATCCCAGGGTCCTGGGATCGAGTCCCGCGTCGGGCTCTCTGCTCGGCGGGGAGCCTGCTTCTCCCCTCCCCTCTCTGCCTGCCTCTCTGCCTACTTGTGTGATCTCTATCTGTCAAATAAATAGAATCTTAAAAAAAAATAATAGGACCTACTTCAGAGGGTTGTTTTGCAGACTATATAAATTAATCCACATAAACTTTACAGTAGTACCTCAGACATAGTCTGTGTCCCTGAAGTATTAGTTATTGTCATATCAGCTATCCTACATGCTTTGGGTACATGATTTCATTTACTCCTCACAACTCCACAAGACAGTCATCAGTTTTGATTTGAGGAAACTGAGGCTCAGAGAGACCAAACAACTTGCCCAGGATCACACAGCTGATAAGCAATGGAGGCAGGATTCTCACTAAGGACTTCAGTCTTCCAAGTGCCTGGTTACCAGGTCGTGGTCTCTATGGTAGGAGAGGCGGGGCCTTGCTGTCTTCCACCAGGGAAAAGGCCACTGCTCTAGTCCAGGCACGAGGTGATTGGGGCCTGGGTAATCACAAGGATGGCTGTGGAGTTGCTCATAGAGAAACAGAAACCAATTTGGATGACTGATGGGGTAGGGGGTGGCGGCGACAGGAACTGAAGAGTCCAGAAAAATTAGGGTGAGGGTTTCAGAGAAGATCAAGAGAAGTACCAATAAAAGAAAAAACCCAATCTTGTTAACTATGAAAGCATGGGATGATGGTCCCAGTGATGACAATAGTGATAACTGTGACCATTGAGTGGTTCCTATGTGCTTGGCAGGGGGCTGAGAGCCTCCATCTGTACTGTCCTATGAAATCTTCATAATTTATGATGTAAGTTTCATTATTATTCCCCTTCTACGGATAAGGAAACAAGAGGTCCAGAGAGGTGAGCTAAAGTGTCCAGGTCACGCTGAGGGGCAGTGGACATGCCGGGCTTCAGGCTCAGGGCTGTCATCTCAAGACCCCCAGCAATGTCGATGGTGAAGACAGCACTAACACTAATCCATATTCCAGAGCAGAGCCGATGGAGGTCAGCAGTTCTCAAACTTTTATCGCTAAAACCCACGTTTTCCCTATGCCTCCCATGAGCCATATATTTTTTATTTTTTTAAAATTTTCTTTAAGGGTTTTATTTATTTATTTGAGGTAATGTGAGAGCAAGAGAGAGAGGCAGCAGGGGAAGGGGCAGAGGGAGAGGGAGAAGCAGACTCCCCACTGAGCAGGGAGCCCAATGAGGGGCTCGATCCCAGAACCCCAGGATCATGACCTGAGTTGAAGGCAAATGCTTAACTGACTGAAGGCAGGGGCTTAACCAGGCACCCCAAGCCATATTTTTTAAAATATTTTACCAAACTAACTGCATTTGTTATGTATAATTCATTTTCCTATGAGATAACTTGTAACTAAAAGCAATAAATAAATATTTTAGTTAAGTTTGTAGGACTTATAAATCTTGGAAGTAGCTCAGACACCTCCATTCCTACCTTCACAGACCTCCTTTGGGCCAGGGGGCCCTAGGTAGGAGCTGCTTGGTGAGGCCAAAGGATGAGGTGTGAGAGAAGCCTTGGACCTGCCCCACTGGAGAACATGGGGCTAGAGCACGCCCACAGAGAGGAGGGAGAGGAGAAGCCCTGTATGAAGCAGCTGAGGAGCAAGTGCAGGGGAGGAAGCCTGAAAGGCAACCGTCAAAGCTGTGGAAGAAAAGCAGGTCCCAGGGTCCGGCCAAGGCACTTCTTCTAAACCCCTAATGGTTTTTTGTTTCTGTGTTTGTTTTAGCTCAGGCACTATTTGGTACTTGACATACATCATTTTTATCCTCACAATGATCACTGGGGTAGAAAATAAAAGCCCCATTTTATGGCAGAGGAAACAAAGGCGCAATAAGGTTAAGTGCCTCAAAGAGCACTCACCTCATGTTCCTTGCTTCCTAGCCTCTGCGCACGGGCCTCAGTTCTCCCGCAGGAGTGCGATCCTCCCAGGGTGGGGGGGGGGGACCTCCCGTGTGGACAGCGTCCTGACGTGGCCCAGTGTTCATAGTATGGGAGGTCATACCCGGCTTTAGAAGAAGAATGGAGCTTCTCTGAGGCCTTCCTCCATCTCTCCTCCCACACGCCTGCATCTCACACACTCACATACACACACATACACTCTGCCCTCACATTCGTACTACAAACACGAGGTACTCATCTATCAAATGAAGAAATGAATGACATATTGCCCATATTTGCTTTGAAAGAGCAAGGGGAATGGAATAGCCAGAAGCAGGGTAGCTTCAATCTAACAAAATTCTGCTTCTGTTAAAGACCCACATAGTCTTCTTCTTTTTTTTTAAATTTTTTTATTTTTTAAAGATTGTATTTATTTATTTGTTAGAGAGAGAGAGCGAGTACAGGCAGACAGAGTGGCAGGCAGAGGCAGAGGGAGAAGCAGGCTCCCCGCCAAGCAAGGAGCCCGATGTGGGACTCGATCCCAGGATGCTGGGATCATGACCTGAGCTGAAGGCAGCTGCTTAACCAACTGAGCCACCCAGGCGTCCCGAAAATTAACTATTTAAATAAAAGAAAAATCTTTGCTACATTCTGATTTCAAATAACATGAAGGTAAATATGTGAGTGTGGCAGGCAGAGGCAGAGGGAGAAGCAGGCTCCCCGCCAAGCAAGGAGCCCGATGTGGGACTTGATCCCAGGACACTGGGATCATGACCTGAGCCGAAGGCAGCCGCTTAACCAACTGAGCCACCCAGGTGTCCCAGTCTTCTTCTTTTTTTAAAGATTTATTTTTTTTTTTGCAGGAGGGGCAGAGGGAGAGAGAGAATCCTGAAGCAGATTCCCCACTGAGCGCCGAGCCTAACGAAGGAGGGCCTCCACATGGGGCTTGAGCTCACCACCCCAAGATCATGACCTGAGCTGAAACCAAGAATCGGCCACTTAACCAACTGAGGCACCCAGATGCCCCAAGACCCACACAGTCTTGCATTGAAACCATGCTCTCCCCCTTCCAGGTGTGTCCCGGCCCCCATTTCCCACATCCTCCCCTGGCCCCTTTCTGCACCAGCGTGGCCAGCCTGGCAGAGTAGCTTCACCCACGTGTGGGGCCATGTTTGAATCCTGCCCACATCCCTGTCCCCTCTGTGGGCTCGTGGAAGAACCCAGGCTGTTTCCTTGAGACTCCTGGCTCAGGAAGCAAGCAGGCCTCAGGTGGATCAGGAAACCCCCAGGGGGATCTGGGCCCAAGCATAATGAGCAGGCACAGGGGCTGGGACCCGCAGCTTCCTTTTTTTACCCCACTGGGGAGCTGGACCCCTTCTAAGCCGACCTTAGTCACCAGCATAGAATCTAACTAATCTCTGGCTTAGGTCACCAAGAGAATCTTCTCATACGCATGCAGTGTTCCCGGCCAGAATGGGAGTCAACAGGGCAAGGAGATTAAAAGCCCAGGTTTGGGAAGTAGACAAGGCTCAGTTCAAATCACAGCTCTACCCCTTCCTAGCTATGTAACCCTAGTAAGTTACTTAATTTTTTCTTTTTTTTTTTTTTCAGTTTCTTTCTTTATTTTTTTAATACTGTCTACACCCAAGGTGGGGCTTGAACTCACAGCCCTGAGATCAAGAGTCGCACGCTCCACTGACTGCACCAGCCAGGCGCCCCAGTTACTTACATTTTCTGACCCTCACTTGTCTCATATGTCAAATCGAGAATAAAAATGTCTAGCTTTCCTGATTGTTGTGCAAAGTAAACAAGATGACACATAAAGAATCTGTCCCACCTGGCCCACGGTCAGCGCACAGAGAACGGTAACTAATATTAGAGCAGGAATCATAAATGCACATGTTCGCAGGGCCTTTGAGGTAACAGGCCAGGGAGGAGCAAGGCAAACCCGAGAGCCCGGGATGGTGGAGAGGCGAGGACTGCCTCCAGCTCCGGCCAGCGATGCCCCATGGAAATGTGGCGCCACTGGTTTGCAATCTTGCAGGAAGAACATGAACTGTTTACGGATAGGGCAATGGCATCTGTTTCTGCTATTTTTGCATATGCTCGGTTAATATTTCTGAGAGGTGGAAAAGCCCTTCAGCTGACCCCTCCTTGCTCTGATCTGGGCAGGGAAAGGGGTTTAGGAACTTTCAGGTGATGGGGGAGGATATGGGGCAGGCAGCATGCCCTAGATGACAGGTTCTGCTGGTAGAGGGTGGTTGGTGGGGGAAAGGACAGAGGCTTGAATTTCCACCCCTCTCAGACCCATCATGAGTTAGGAAAACCTGAGTGAACTGGGTGAACTGGGCCCATCTCTCCTAAGCAGCAAGGGGACAGAGAACAAAGGAGCCTCTCAAGGCCTGGAGCTGGGTGAAGTTCAGAGTGGGGGTGGGGGGCAGGCGTGAACCCACCTTGCTGGCCAGGGACAGGCAGGGGCGGGGGGCCCGCTGGGGACTCTCCAGCTTGACGATGCTGATGAATCCAGGCTCCAGATTGTCATCATCACTGGCATTGCACAGGTACAGGGGGTGGGACTGCAGAGAGAGGGAGAGAGGGAGAGGTTAGGAAGGCTCAAGGGGAAGTGGTAAGCGGTGGGAGACAAGCACCTCCCTACTGTTCCAGGCAGGGACAAGGCAGGTCTCCTAGTGGTATGAAAGAACAGGCCTTCTCATCTGAAGGCCTCAGAGGAAACTAGTAACCATCAGTTGTCATTTCCAGGGTGCCAGGGCCAAGAATACACGGAGGCAGGGAGCAGGTAGGCAGGAGGGTGTCCAAAAGGGGGACTTCCATAAAGAGTCCGCTGCAGAGCCACTCCAACAACCCTCACACTGCCCCAGCCTCTCTAACCTCCTACTTCTTCTACCTGCTCCAAAACCCCAGGCTAAGAGCCCACATCAGCACGTTCAGAACCTTGCCTTCCCTCTATGCTCTCCCAGGGCAGCTGGGTGCCACCAGTGCCTCCTGAGATCCCCTGAGATCCCCTGGGTGCCCCCTGAGATCCCCAGCTCTCATATGGCTTGGGTCTTCTCACTCGGTGCTGCCTCATTCCTCTCAATAGCTCCTTTTGCCCCTGCCCTGGGCCCATCCTGGGATGAAGCCAGGCACAGGCAGGGAGAGTGAGGCTTGGCTAACAGCCTTGAACATCACACTTCCTAGGGGCTCATCCTGTCCTCAGCAGCGATGCAGTAGAGAGGGGCCAGCCCAGTACCTCTGCTCTGAGGGTGTGGCAGGGCCAGTCTGAGACCCCGTGTCCCTAGCCCAGTCGGCGTGGAGCAGTGACTCAGGGGCGAGTGGGCCCAAGGTGTGCTGACAGACCAGAGGATCCCCCCAGCAGAGGGACAAGAGTGCCCTTCTGTATACTCGAGGTGACTCAAAGGCCCACGTGAGTCTAAGTTTCCCAGAGTGCTGTGAGACAAAGTATGATCGCGTGTGGAAACCCAGTGTATGCGGCAAGAAAGCGGATGAGGGAGGCATGAGGGAGGCATGCCTACTCCCCTGTCTGCTGCTGCTGAAGTCTAAAGGACTTCCAGAAATAAGCATCAGAGGAACCAGACATCATTTTGAATTTATGAGACTGTCTCTGAAGATGACGATGCTGGTGAGGGACTTAAGGGCACAGTCACTTTCTGAGAGCACTGTCATGCTACTTCTTCTCACTGTCACTGCAGTTACCCGAACGTAGTGGGTTCTCAAACACAGACAACACCTAGCTTTGAATTCTAGCCTTGTGAATACACATCTTTGGGCAGGGGGTGTTGAGATGGGAGTGCCATTCTTGCTCCCAGAATTTAAGGAGTACTAGTCTGGGGGTGACCAAAGTTTAGTGTGGGAGAAATGTTACACACATCCCCCTACCAAACCCTGGAAAAAGGCCAGGGCCTGGGTTGTTCTTGCTTCAGTCCCATTAGTCTGTCTGTCTGCCCATTTGTCCAACCAAACATCCCTTCATTTCTTCATTCTACCAACACTGAAGGCCTCCCTGGTGCCAGGCCCTGTGCGATCCATGGGGGGAGTCAACAATAAATAAGATAGGCTCTTTGCCTTAAAGAAGCTCAGAAGACAAGTTACAAATACACTGTAGGGTGATGTTATGACACAGGCTCATCCAGACGCCCGCAGGACGGCGGCGGGGCTTCAGGGCTCCCTCGGATTCTGAGCAGGTGGTGCTCACCCGCTGGGCCCACAGGAAGGGGGAGGATGCATTCCTGGCAGAGGAGGCACAGCCTATGCCCAGCATGGAGGCATCAGCAGGGGTCTGGGAGGGACTTCCAGCAATCAGGTCTGGTGGGGAGGGAAAGGAAGGAGACTAGGCTGGAAAGGTCAGCAAGCTCCAGACCGAGTAGCAGAGACTACAGAATTGCACTGGAGAAGGCTCCTTGGTAATGACAGAGAACTGTCTGGGGTGGTAAGGAGGAAGAAGGCAGATGCTCCAACAGAACAAAGAGGTGGGAGATCCCCCTTCAGGAGACAGATTGAAGCCATGGGAGCCCACCTTGCCTTGCTCCCCAGACGCGACCCATGGTCAGCTTTCTTCAGATAACTCCAGCATGCCTCTCATGGACCAGGGGGTCAACTGAGGGGGTAGGTCACCTCAGAGAAGAGTTGTCTTTAGAGAAAGGTGTGCCAATATTTAACCACCACTCTGCCCTCAGACCTCTGCAGAGGGAACCAGCGTACACAAAGCGCCGTATTGTAGGATGCCTCCGATGAGATTCAGGAGGAAAACTTAGTGTCAGAGTCACCAGACTTGTCTGGTCCTGAAAAGGCTACGGAAGAGGGGAGGGGAGGAAATTAGCCATTAGTCAATGCCTCTTGCATACCAGGCCCTCTAGATGTTATCTCACTGTGAGGTAGTTGTGATCATCCCCATCTAAAGAAGAGAATGAAGCTTGAGGCACAGGGAAGAGAAGGTCACACAAGATTAGAACCCAGATCTGTCTGACTCCGGCCTCTGGAGTCATGTAACTCCAAATGAACACAGAGTCAACCCTACATTGTCCATGCTAATGATGATGATGATCATTCTAGAAACGACTATCTCCATTTTAAAGATGAAGAAACTGAGGCATTAAGTGGTTAAGTGACCAGCAAGGAAGAAGTCAAAGTTTTACTGTTTGCATATGACATGATACTACATATAGAAAACCCCAAAGACTCCACCAAAAAACTGCTAGAACTGATACATGAATTCAGTAAAGTCACAGGATATGAAATCAGTGTACAGAAATCTGTTGCATTTCTATACACCAATAATGAAGCAGCAGAAAGAAAAATTAAGAAATCAATCCCATTTGAGGGGTGCCTGGGTGGCTCAGTGGGTTAAAGCTGCTGCCTTTGGCTTGGGTCATGATCCCAGGGTCGTGGGATGGAGCCCCGCATAGGGCTCTCTGCTCTGCGGACAGCCTGCTTCCTCCTCTCTCTCTCTCTGCCTCTTTGCCTACTTGTGATCTCTGTCTATCAAATAAATAAATAAAATCTTAAAAAAAAAAAAAAGAAATCAATCCCATTTGGGGCACCTGGGTGGCTCAGCTGGTTGGGCATCTGCCTTCGGCTCAGATCATGACCCCGGGGTCCTGGGATTGAGCCTCATGTCAGACTCCCTGCTCAGTGGGGAGCCTGCTTCTCCCTCTGCCCCTGCTTGTGTTCTCTCTCTCTCTCAAATAAATAAAATCTTTAAAAATAAAAAAAGAAATCAGTCCCATTTACAATTGCACCAAAAACAAAAGATACCTAAGAATAAACCTAACAAAAGATGTGAAAGACCTGTATTCTGAAAACTATAATGCTAACAAATTGAAGATGACACAAAGAAACAGAAAGACATTCGCTCATGGACTAAAAGAACAGATACTGTTAAAATGTCTATACTACCTAAAGCAATCCACAGATTCACTTATTCTTTTTAAAATATTTTTAAATTTATTTTTTAAAAAAGATTTTATTTATTTATTTGACACACAGGAGAGAAATCACAAGTAGGCAGAGCAGCAGGCAGAGAGAGAGGGGGAAGCAGGCTCCCCGATCAGCAGAAAGCCTGATGCGGGGCTCGATCCCACAACCCTGAGATCATGACCTAAGCCGAAGGCAGAGGCTTTAACCTGCTGAGTCATTCAGGCCCCCCTAAAGATTTTTTTTAAAGATTTTATTTATTTATTTGACAGAGAGAGACACAGCGAGAGAGGGAAGACAAGCTGGGGGCATTTGAGAGGGAGAAGCAGGCTTCCCTCCGAGCAGGGAGCCCAATGCAGGGCTCGATCCCAGGACCCTGGGATCATGATCTGAACTGAAGGCAGACACTTAACGACTGAGTCATCCAGGAGCCCCTTTTTAAAAGATTTTATTTATTTATTTGAGATAGAGATAGAGTGAGAGAGAGCACAAGCAGGGGAAGGAGCAGAGGGAGAGGGAGAAGCAGGCTTCCTGCCAAGCAGGGAGCCTGATATGGGGCTGGATCCCAGCACCCTGGGATCATGACCTGAGCCAAAGGCAGACACTTAACTGACTCAGCCACCCAGATGCCCCAGCAATCTATAGATTTAAGGCAATCCATATCAAAATACCACCAGCACTTTTCACAGAGCTAGAACAAACAATCCTAAAATTTGTATAGAACCACAGAGACCCCAAATAACCAAAGCAATCTTGAAAAAGAAAAACAAAGTTGGAGGTACGACAATTCTGGACTTCAAGTTATATTACAAAGCTATAGTTACCAAAACAGTATGGTACTGGCAGAAAAATAGACACAGAGATCAATGGATCAGAATACAAAACCCAGAAAAGAACCCACAACTATATGGTCAGTTGATCTTTGACAAAGCAGGAAGGAATACCCAATGGGAAAAAGAATGTCAACAAATGGTGTTAGGAAAACTGAACAGCAACATGCAAAAGAATGAAACTAGACCACTTTCTTACACCATACGCAAAAATAAATTCAAAATGCATTACAGACCTAATTGTGAAACTTAAAATTATAAAAATCCTAGAAAAGAGCACAGACAGTAACTTCTTTGACATCAGCCATAGCAACTTCTTTCTAGATCTGTCTCCTGAGGCAAGGGAAACAAAACAAAAAATAAACTGCTGGGACTACATCAAAATAAAAATCTTCTGCATAGTGATGGAAACAATCAACAAAACTAAAAGGCAACCTACAGGATGGGAGAAGATATTTCCAAATGACCTACCTGAAAAAGGGTTGGTATCCAAAATATATATAAAGAATTTACATGAGAAAGAGAGAGAGAAACAAACCATAAAAGACTCTTTTAGATAGAGAACAAACTGAGGGTTGATGGAGGGAGATGGGTGGGGGGTGGGCTAAATGGGTGATGGGCACTAAGGAGGGCACTTATTATAATGAGCACTGGGTGTTGTATGTAAGTGATGAATCACTGAATTCTACTCCTGAAACCAATAATTGCACTGTGTGTTGAATAACTAGAATTTAAATAAAAATTTGAAGAAAAAAAATTTATACAACTCAACACCCCCCAAAAATGAATAATACAATTAAAAAATAGAAGACATGAACAGACATCTTTCCAAAGAAGATATACATATAGATGGGCAACAGGCACATGAAACGGTGCTCATCATCACTCATCATCAGGGAAATGCAAATCAAAACTACAATGAGATATGTCACCTTACACCTGTGAGAATGGCTAAAATCAACCACACAAGAAACAGCAGGTGTTGGCGAGGATGTGAGGAAAGGGGAACCCTCTTACACTGTTGGTGGGAAAGCAGACTGGTGCAGCCACTCTGGAAAACAGCATGGAGGTTCCTCAAAAAGTTAAAAATAGAGCTACCCTACAATCAGCAATCGCACTACTAGGTATTTACCCAAAGAATACAAAAATACTAGTTCAAAGGGATACACTCACCCTGATGTTTACAGCAGCATGATCTACAATAGCTAAATTATAGCAACAGCCCAAGTACCCGTTGACTGATGAATGGATAAGAAGATGTGGTATATGAATACAAGGGACTATTACTCATTAAAAAAAGGATGAAATCTCGCCATTTGCAATGATGTGGAGGGAGCTAGAGAGTATTACGCTAAGCAAAACAACTCAGAGAAAGACAAATACCATATGATTTCACTCGTTTCACAAAGGAGCAAAGGGGGGAAAAAGAGAAAGACAAACCAAGGAAACAGATCCTCAATTGTAGAGAAGTGATGGTGCTGAGGGCAGGTGGGTGGGGGGATGGACTGAATAGGTGATGGGGATAAAGGAGGGCACTTGTCAAGTGATGAGCACCAGGTGTTGTAAGAAGTGTTGAATCACTAAATTCTACACCTGAGATTAATATCACACTTTATGTTACTGAACCAGAATTTAAAAAAAACTAAAAAAAAAACAAAACAAGGTTAAGTAACATGCCCAGAATTACATAGCTGAGATCAGAAGAAAGAAGTAGGATAATGTAAAAAATCATCATAATAAATTAAAAATAATTTCCATTCTACTTTGAAAACATGATGCCTTCCCCCAACTCCTGGCCATCCTAATTTTACAATCCTTAACAAGTCCCTGAAACACTGGCGGTGACTTCCAGGATTCTGCCCTCTGCCTTCCTCTCTTTTCCCTCTCCAAGCACCCCCTGGGTGAGTCCAGCCAGTATATGGCTTTCAGAGATCATTGATTACATATGTGCAGCCCAGACCTCTCTTGACTTCCAGACCAAATGTCCGACATGTAGGGCCTGGATGTTTCTTCCTGAAGAAGCTTAAGTGAGACATCTCAAACTCAGCATGTTCAAAATTGAACTAATCATTTTATCCCTCAAAACTTCTCCTGGGGCACCTGGGTGGCTCAGTGGGCTAAAGCCTCTGCCTTCAGCTCAGGTCATGATCCCGGGGTCCTAGGATCGAGCCCCATATCGGGCTCTCTGCTCGGCGGGGAGCCTGCTTCCCCCTCTCTCTCTGCCTGCCTCTCTGCCTACTTGTGATCTCTGTCTGTCAAATAAATAAATAAATACATACATAAATACATAAATAAAATCTTAAAAAAACAAAACAAAACAAAACTTCTCCTCCTGAGTTCTCTATTTTAGGGATAGAAACCACCATCCACCTACTACCCATGCCAGATGTTGTCCTCCTAGCTTCCTCTCCCTCCTTCGGTCCTACCCCCACCATCAATAGCCACCAATCGCCAGATTCTAACAATCCTATCTCCCAAACATGTCTCCTCTTTGTCCTCTTTCCCCCATTCCCACTCTGGCTACTCTAATACAGGCCGCCATCTTTGCTGTTCCAGTTTGCTGAAATAACCTCTTAAGACTGGGGGGAGGTAATCTCACTCCCTCTCAGTTCTATACACTAAAGCCAGAATGATCTAAAATGCTAATCTGTGTCACTCCTCCACTTTAAGCTCTTAAAAGTCTTCTCATAGCTCTTGGAATAAAGTCTGTGTCTATAAACGCAGCTTAAAGGCTCTGCCCGCTCTGGGCTTACCTTTCCCTTCCCATACTTTGTCCCTCCTTGCAAGCCATGGTCCAGAAATAATGTGTTTCATGTCTCCAGACATTTTTGGCATTTGCTGCTCTGTCAGGAGGCCTCTCCTCTGGGCCTGCTGAGCACCCGGATTGCCCCCATCACAGGCTCGCGACACGGTATTTCAGTTGTCTGCTTACTTCCCTCTCCCCTCAAGCTACAAATGACTCCCACCGCCCCTTCGGGGCCTGCCACACAGTAGGTACTCGACCAATATTTTTTCTATTAGATATTAAAGGTCGACAACCAGATAGCTGACAGTTAACTTTAATAAAGGCAACACAATGCACACCAAAATTCTGGTAACGCTGGCTTTGGGAGAGGATTTAGAAAGCAGAGGGTGAAGACAGAGCTTGGTGCTTTTGCTTTGAAAATTTCAGTCATAGGATGATATACCAAGATATTAATTTGAGTTTTGCTTTTTTGCTGTTGGGGAAGAACAGAAAAGAATGAGAGCTATTTATGTTTTGTTCTCTGTCTTTTCTCTCCTGCCATTCCAAGAAGAGAGGCCCTACTCCCTTCTATTTCCTTGCCTCAGGGGCACTTGCCCATAGCAAGTGTTGTTAAAGACCTATCTTCCTGCCTTTTGTGAAGGATGAACTCCTGGAGGAAAATGTTGACTGTCCTGGAGGCAGAAAGGAGTGTGTAAGGTGGGGACAGTGGGAGCCATTAGAGTCCCAGGGGTCCTAGAGAATGGGAGGCAGAGTCTGGGGGTATGCCAAGTTGTAGGAGTCTGCAGACTGGGCCCCAGGAGTAGTAGATTCCAGAAGGCTGGGCCTGGGCAAAGATGATGTACCTCCACAGATTTCAAGGGAACACTTGTACCTGAACAATGGGTAAGTTTGTGCTGACCAGCGTAGACAAGTATCAGAGGGGTCTTTCAGATATTTCTGTTTCAGCTGCTCTGTAAGGGGAAGCTCTCAAGAAAACACATTTCTTGTACAGTTATGTTTGTGGCATGAAAACCATACTCATTACACTTTTGTATGGTTTGACTCTTTTACAGTAAGACTTTTTCAAGTATTCTCAGATTAAAAACAAAACCAAAAAAAAAAAAAAAGGTCATTCAACCAGGACACCGTTCATTACCTAGCAAAGCAGTTTTAGTCTTCCTTGGGTGTAACATGGGATGTCTTTGCTCCCTCCTCCAGGGGATTTTCAGCTGGGAAGAGGGCCCCTGAAAATAGATCTATATGCACCTGCCTCCTTAGGATGCAAGGTCTCCTAATAAGGAGGTGTCACCTGTTCTCTCAGCGACACCCGGAGAGAGCCAAGAGAAAGAGGTTTGTAGCATTCAGAGAGGGTGTGCCTGGGGAGGGCCCCCAAAAACCTGACGGGCTTATGGATTGGTTATCTGTGTGTTTCCGAAAGGTCAGAAGTTGGGACGCCCTGTCCCACATGCTGCCATGAGGAGCAAATGAAGAGGAGCCTAAACTTCCTCTCAGGGTCCAGGCCACTCTGTCTGAGAACTCAGCTTTCACATATATTTTATACAACTATGTAAAGACATGAATACTGTCCTTTAGTGGTATGTGTTGTACTTCCTATTCTTGGATCTGTTCTCTATGTCTCTGCCTTCCTCCTTTGACTTATTTGTTCTGATTTTCCCCCTCCCTTCCAAAATAGACCTAAGGCTCCAATTCTGACTCCATCATTTGCCTGTGTGACCTAGGGCAGGTTACTTAGCCTTTCTGAGCCCCACATTCTTCACCTACAGAATGGGATGATTATCATGAAGAAGGGAGATAATGGATATATGCCTAGCACCGAGCCCAACACTCAGTCAATGCTCATTAAATGGTAGTTGTTTAATTATTGCATTTGCAACAGTAAAATCCCTCCTCATTGTGGAAGGGACAAAGACCTTTCTGAGTGCTACTCCCTTGGTGATTGTCAACAGTGCTTCTGAATGCCAGTGTTCTACAAGGCACAGTCTGGAACAACTCATTACCCACGGTCACTTCCCTCCTGTGCTCAGCCCCCCAAACCCCACTGAACAAGCTCTTCCAGTTCTCAGCCTGCCTCCTTCCCGTGAAGGGGCCACGTGATCTCATTACCTCCTCACAAAGGGCATTCCAGGGCTCAGCCGAGCCCCAAACTTAATGCTGGTCTTTCTTTATCCGCGGCATCTCCTCATCTTAGAGTGTGTGCTTTTGCAAGCAATTCTTTACTGTCTCTTGTTTCCAGCCACCCTCCTCCCCTGACCTCTGCTGCAATAATCTTAGTTCTCTGATTCCACATACGGACCTTCACCCAGGCCTTGGACAGGAACTTTACTGCCTGCTACAATTTTGCCTTTGTAATCAGGAACACTGGCCAGGCATCAAAGGCACCTTTCTCCCCATTTCCTCTTTTCAGATTTTATAATCAATCTCTCCTGTGCAACCTCCATTACCTGCACTTAGAACTACCTGACTCTTATCTCCAGCAGTAGGACACACCAGTATCATAAAGTCAAGCTCTGTAGCTCGGGCGTTGGGAAACACAGTTGGGCCTGAAGTGGCTGCTTCCTGCCCGCAGCACCAGAACAGCCTCATAGGCCTAGTTTGGTCACCTTGTCCTTTATTAAAGAGGTCAATGTTCACAACCACAGGTTAGATCCTCATGGTGACTGATTAGGCTTGGATTTGGAAACCTCTAGACCTCATTCTCTTTCTTACCTTAGCTTGTCACTACAATCTTTGGGATGGCTGAGTTTCCTACTGAATTAAGCTGGGAAGCTGGGAAATTGTCAAAAGGAGTTTCCCTTTATTCTGTTAATATATTTTTTAAACAAGGAAAATGTATTCCTGCTTTATTGTGTAATTTTTTTTAAAGATTGTTTATTTATTTATTTATTTATTTGACAGAGAGAGAGAGATCACAAGTAGGCAGAGAGGCAGGCAGAGTGAGAGAGAGGAGAAAGCAGGCTCCCCGCCGAGCAGAGAGCCCGATGCGGGGCTTGATCCCAGGACCCTGAGATCATGACCCGAGCTGAAGGCAGAGGCTTTAACCCACTCAGCCACTCAGGCACCCCAATTGTGTAATTTTTTAAGGTACAAAAGAAAACAATATTGGTGGGACTAGCCAAGCACAGCCTTGGGCTCCCTGATGAGAGTGGACTGGCAGAGAGAGGATGGGTGACAGAGGCCTCCTGTGTTTCTCACTTGATCCAGAGAACGTCCCGGCAGACAGGTGTGCCAGTGAGCAAGTGTGCTGACACGATAACGGGGACAAAGTCTGAGACAGAAAATGAGCTCATCAGAAGTCTAGTGGGGGGCGGGGATGCCTGGGTGTTTCAGTCGGTTAGGCGTCTGCTTTGGGCTCGGTCATGATCCTAACATTGGACTCCCACTCAGCGGTTCTGCTTCTCCCTCTGTGATCATGATCACTTTTGCTCTCTTTCAAATAAATAAATAAAGCCTTAAAAAAAAAAAGTCCAGCCTGGGACTTGCATTTTGGAGGTCCTTTGTATTTGCTGAAAGAATTAATAAAATTTCATTTGAATCCAGTTGCCATACAGTTTATAAAGAGTTGTGAATTACTAATAACCGGGCCTGGTTCATGCCTCTAAGGCCCTTGCAAACTTCCTTTTTACAGATGAGGAACAGGAGACTCAAGTCACAGACTGCCCATGGCCACACAGCTAGTTAAAGGAGGTGGAGGTCTCCAGAATTCAATGCCAGTACCCTCTCCATCCAGCCATGCCGCCTCCAGGGGTGTGCACTGGGAGGGATTCTGCATGGTACAGCAAGCATTAGCTGCGTACTGCAATGCATGGGTGGAAGGCTTCAGGACCTCCATCTGTAGAATGTTCAAACTTGAATCATTCTCAGACAGAAGTAAGGTCTGTTTGCTCCTCTTCCCTCCGGGCCTAGGCTCCTTCTGCCCAGCAGCCCTGCTTCCCTTCTGTCCCCTAGGGCTTATCTCATCTCTTCTCCTAGCCACAACAAAGGCAGCCAGACCCAGACACCGCTCAGAGATGCTTTCCCAGTGAACAGTCCGTGCTTGTTTAGGATGAGAAAGGTGTGTCCTGAAATTAGAGGTCACAGAAGCTCAGACCCCAATAATGGTCTTTCACCCAGACTACAATTTCCTTCTTTGTCTCCCTCCACATTACAGGCTTCATTCTTCAGTTTTAAAATTCACCTATCCTTCTCTTGGATCCTGGACAAACTCCATGATGTAAGTGGACCTCATGACCCTAAGATGGCCTCCACAGTGGGGTTTTCCTGACCCCACACCCTGCCTGGCATCTATGGACAGATGGTTCACAGGGTCAGAAGTAGAGTCACGAGCAGGAAGAAGGGAGGGGAAAGAAGAAAGAGCTAACCGTCTAAGTTGCTTTTGAAATAAATTGGTATCAGAGAAGAAGCTTACTTGGCAATCATCGGAGGGAAGGAGGAAAATCTCCACCACCCAAGAGGTAGAGCTTCTGTCCATTCTATTCCCACCCAGAAACACGGTTTGTCCTGACTCAGCCCAGGATGACCTCTGGAAACTATTCACGAAGTTAGGAGCAAAGGAGAGGGAGCTCACCAAATATTTTAACTACATCAATGCTCTTTAGAAGGAAAGCTATGAAATAGGATGCCAAGGTTCTGAGGCCCACGAAGGTCAAGACCTCAGAAGACAACCCAGTCACGCAGTTTGAACTCCTCTCCTCTACCAGATGAGGCTCTCAGGGATCAAACCTCTAAGAATCCCACACTAGGAGGTCCTGAGGTGTCAGCTGAGTTCTGCCCCTCAGTCAGTGACCACTGTCTCAGGGAGACCCTACCGCCTTCACTGACCTCCATCCTTCGGGAAGCACCGCTCGGGGCCCCTCATTTACCTAAGTCTTGTTAAAAGAGGTCATCTGCACAAGAGCTGAGATCTTGGCACAGGCGGCAGTATTGCTAGGGTGACACCTGCCCTCCCATTTCCAGGATAAGGGTCTAAGGAGGCTTGGGCCAGGGCCCCTCCTACGGGTGGCCTTCGCTCTTACCATAGGACGCTAGTTTACCGCTCCCCCACAGGGCTCCAGCCCAGCCCAGGGTGCTACCTGAGGACAGCCTTGACAGTCTGCTTTCCGATTCTGCTGCTGTTACAGCTAAACTCATGCCAGGGATGGTAGGGATTTAGAGACTTGCTGGAACCAGGCAGTGCTGCTGCTGCTGTTTAAGTAATTACTTCCGTCGAGATTTTAATACCGAAAAGGCCAAAGACTAAAACCAGACAGCCTCTGTGAAAGAAGACCGCAGAAATGAGACTTGAGGACATCAGATTATTCAAGTCAGTATGCCACAGGCCTGTCAGGACTCCCAGCAAAGCTACTCAAGCATTGTTGAGGTTGGTGAGTTTAACGCAAGAGTGTGAAACAGCCACGTTAACCTGGTTATTTCACACAGGCCATGTCTTTCAGGCCTAGTCTCCTGCTCAGAGGATGTGGGGATTCCAAGTCGCCCCAGACTCGGTGCCAGCTGTCCACGACCTGCTCGCCGCGGTGTTCATACGTCCTTTGAGGGACGGATCCTGTATCCAGATGGGCCAGTGCAACTAAATCTGTGCTCAGCTTTGAACTTCACGTTGTGAGTGGGGATGGGAAGTTATGGCATTTGCTTGGCTGGTCCCCCGTCCCCAGGTCCAGGGCTGTAAACACAAGACCGTATGTACACTGGAAAGTGAGCGGGGAGAAAATGGAGCGTGGGCCTTCACTTTGGTCAAGAAACAAGAGAGGGGCTCTAGGGTAGTTGCACTAATAAATGACATTAGGAGGAGGAGGACAAAATTATTCATGCCACCAGCCAACTCAGATGCCCAGAGTCTCTCCTCAGAAGCCACTGGGGGTTGAAATCAGGCCAAGGAGGCTTCTGTTCTGAAGAGGCAACAGTCCGAAGAGGCTTGTGTTGGATTCGACCCAAAGGCTCCAGCCCGAGTGCTGACAGCCCTTTGACCACAGCTCTGAATCCCTGTCCACGGGGTGGCCCTGGGGAAGAGGCCTGCTTTGGGGGGGACTGTTTAATGATTTGCCAGTAAAGAACAAGGCAAACAGACTGCTGGCAGCCGCCTGGAGGCAACAGGAGAATAGATTTTTATTCCCACCCACGGTGGAGCCTTCCAAGCAGGAGATAAAAGAAAAAGTGAAAGATGGTGTTGCGAGAGCTTGGAAGGGATGGCGTTTGGGAAGGGATGGCACTTCGCTGGGTCTCCATGGATAGCGCCTTGGTGTCTTGGCATTGCTGCCCGTTGGTATTTCCATCCTCTGAATATTTGAGTAATCCCTCATAACAGCATTTCTTGGGCTCCTAAGAACTAAAGAGTAAGATCTATAAGTGGCCCCTTCTGGCAGGGTTCTAGCATTAAAGAGGATGAAACCAGAAAAACACTGTCCGGGCTCTTAAGTAGTCTTTTACAGAAAAGATGTATGAGCTGGGAAAGTAGTTTGGTTCACTGCTAAATTCCTTTTACTTTCTTGCCATGGGCCTTTCCCGATCTTCTCGGCTCTATAGGGAAAAAGGGGGCCCCTCCCCTTCCCCTGTGAGCCAGACACCAAGGTCTAAGTCCTGCAGCTTTCCACCTCTTTCTGCCCTCAACTTCTCAGCCCAGTCCTTCTGTAATCCAAGCAGCCTTCAGTCCTCAGAATTAAACACCTTCCCCCATCAGTCCCCTAAAATGATAGATTCAAAATTCTTAAACTCTTACAGTTGTATCAGTACAGTGCCTAGGTCTTAGATTTCAGTAAAATACTAGTCCTTTCCTTCTCCCCCTAAAGTAGATCCTGAGCTATGTCCGGTCAGGAACGAGGCCTTATTCATCACTGAGCAGAATGCCAGGTACCAGTAGATGTGAAGAAAAAAATGCCAGCATGTAGAATTATCTGTTTTAATAAACGGATGTGAGATCAAATAAATTTGGTGGTTTCTTTGTCATTTGATCAGGATGTGCTTATTTTCAGATTTCCGCTTTCTCTTTGAAAACCTTCCATATACTCCCTGTAAGTTTAGGTTTTAAAGCCAGCTTACAGTATTTTGACCTCTTAGCAAGGGAGAGTTTGCTTCCTTTTTATATCATGCCTTAACCTCCTCCGTCACCCTGAACAAAACTCATTTCTTTCAGGAAAATCTTCCCACTTAACAGCCCACCCCAGTTACTCTCTTACTGTCTTCCTTCGGTATCAATGTGCTAAGTTGAACATAATCCCTAATGGGAGAGAAAGCGTCCCCCCGCAAAAAAGGGAGTGGGCTCCTGTTCTCAAGAGACTAGAGCCCAACTGGAAAGCTACAGCCATGCACTTGCATGAACACAAGGCACTCAAGGCCATTGTCCAACAACACACAGGGAACTGGAATCCACAGATCACAGCACATCCGCACTGAGACAACACAGAATGAATGGGCAGACTAACTTATTCTTGTGATATTATTTTGGAAGCGCTCGCTTGTCCTCTTGGGCCTTTTTGTCTAATCTCCCAGATATGATGGGAAGCTCCTTCAGGGTAGGAACCAATTAGAGTCTATTCGAAACAATTTTATTTATGTTTTTTATCCCTACAGCATGGCCTCAAAGAAACTCTTGCCCCCACTAGCCGCAGGCCATAGTGTTGGCTACCAAGATTTTATGAGCACTCAGGCCAGGAGTGCTGGAAAAGTTCTGCATGGAACTGCATGGAAAAGTTCTGGGAAAATCTCAGAGTTGATGTACTCCCAATACTACTCCATATTTTTCTGAGTGGGTCAGGTTAGCATTAAATGAAATAACATATTTAAATAACATTTCTCTTACCTTAAGTGGGATGAGAGATGAGTTATATTTCTTTTCTCCATCCTTCTGCTCTGAAAAGCTGATGTGTCTGAAGCCCAGCCCTTAAAGGCTTTAGTTGAGCAGCCACTCGGTACCATCACCTTTCCTGTTTCAGCTTCCCTGCAGCCTGCTCAGCCCTCCAGCCCACTCTGGTCCTGAGGATGTATGTTCGAACATTCCAAGCATCCTTTACTTGCTCTTTGTGAACTATGAGTTCTTTGTCATGTCCTAATTGCTCAGACCCCTTTATTTTTCTTGCTAAGCGCAGATGGTAAAAGATATGAGACCATCAAAGCGCTGATAAATGGAAGAGGAGTCTTCTCAGTTATCAAGCAGGCTCTGCAGGACAGAAGTTCCTGCTTGTGTCTGTCAGGACATTCGGAGAGGGGCCATCACCAGACTTAGTGGGTAAGGGAAGTCCTGGGAGAGTTAGGAAGGAGCAGAGCCAAATTTCTGGGTTGAGAGTTCACAGGGCAATGAGGATCAACAGCCGCACTTTGGAGATCTACACTGTTATCAAGGTACAAAGCAACACTACCCTTTGTCCTTTTTATTTTTACCCTGCTAATGGAACCCTTCGCCCTGAATTAAGATGATTATTCGGCTTTGATGTTGCGTTTTATATCAGTAAAGTACTTTATAATCCCTCATTAGCTATTTTATTCTCCCTTTATTAGTACCACCCATTTTACAAATGAGGGCCAAGAGACAACACAATGCATGTTGGGCTTGCGACCAGCGATCCCGAATTCTGGGCATGGACTGCATGTATTAAATAAAATGAAAGGCGATGTGGCAGACCATAGGAAGAGCCACAGAGGAAAGGAATAAAAGTGCCAAAATTCTGAGCGCCTTCTTGGGAACTAAACCCCCAATGATTTAGAGCAAGACCTGAAATGTCCAGTTTATTTTGGCAACAGCAAAACTGAGAGCTCTCACCAGCTTAAATTTAAAATGTGATTGCCAAACACATCTTTAATAGGAAGATGGTTCTCCTGGTTCATGAACCACCTCCATTAACAGACCTGAAAGCAGAGGGAACAAAGGATGTATGGTGCTGGTTGTTTTCTAAGAATGCGGATTGGTGCTAAAGCAAGACCAATATGCCTAACTTACTTCTGACGTGTTGAGCATCCCTTCTTGACACTCTCCCTACTTGCTGTTCGTGCTGTGATGCTGTTCCGTTCTTCTGCTTTTCTGTGCCTCATCTGATGCCTCTTCCTTCCTCTTCTTTTCTTCTTCCTCTCATTTAAATATAAGGAGGTGCAGGGACACCTGGGTGGCTCAGTCAGTTAAGGGGCTGCCTTCGGCTCAGGTCATGTTCTCAGGGTCCTGGGATTGAGTCCCACGTCAGACTCCCTGTTCAGCAGGGAGGCTGCTTCTCCCTCTTCCTCTGCTGCTCCCCCTGCTCTTGCTCTCTCTCTCAAATAAATAAATAAAATCTTAAAAGTAAATAAATAAATGAAAGGAAATGTTCTCTGATTTTATTACCTTTCTTCTGGGGTTCTTATTTACTCTAGTATCTTTGCAAATTCCAAAAATTTCTCCTAAGTCAATTTAACTTGCACTACAAAATGCCTGATACATGTTGTTTCTTTGAGGTCTTTCTGGTCCCTCAAACTCAAAAATACCAAACGTACACATCATTGCCTGCCTGCACTCCACCCTAAGCCAATAACTTCTCTTAGTTTATCTGTTTTTGTTAAGGGCACTGTCATTAGAGACCCAGGCTGAGCACCTCAGAACCATTAGGATCCCCTCTTCCTGCATCCAATCACTCAAACTCCTCTTTGGAAACCTACTTCCTCTATCCCTGGAGCCTGAAGCACTACAATAGGCTTTTAACTAGTCTCCAGTCTCACCATTCTAGAACGCTCTATATTTCTCTGCAAGAGCACTCTTCTTCTTCTTTTTTTTTTTTTTAAGATTTTATTTATTTGACAGATAGAAATCACAAGTATGCAGAGAGGCAGGCACAGAGCGAAAGGGAGGCAGGCTCCCTGCTGAGCAGAGAGTCCGATGCGGGGCTCGATCCCAGGACCCTGGGATCACAACCTGAGCCAAAGGCAGAGGCTTTAATCCACTGAGCCACCCAGGTGCCCCAAGAGCACTCTTCTTAATTATAGCACCAGTTATGTCGTTGTCCTGCTCAAATACCATCAACGACTCTCCACTGCCTCCTGAATTAAACTCAAACTCCTTAGCCTATCAGATCAAGGCTTTGGCTCTCTGCACTGGCTTTGGAATTGGACAACCTGGTTTCACATTTCACATTTGACAGCTCTGTCACTTGAAAGATGTGTGTGACTTGGAGAGGGTACCCTAACCTCTTGAGTCTTGGTGTCTTTCTGGGTGAAAAAAATGCAGATACCACAATCCATGCAAGAATATCACTGTAGAAATGAAATGCCATATTTAAAGTACAAGCATTTCCTGCACATAGTAGGAGGCACTCAGAAAGTATTAATTCCTTCCTCTTCCCCTCTGCTTTTTCAGCTTTATTCCCACTTCTCTCCTAAGTGTACTATATACCGCTAGTCCAAACCAAACTGTGTTACTCTTCTCTCACGTCCTCTTGGAATACCTTTATTCCTGTCCTGTCACTTTTTAAAATGCTACTTATCACTCAAAGGCACATTTATATGCTACCTCTTTCATGAAAAACCTCTTCTTCTTCGGAAATGTCCCAATCAAGTTGCTTGTATTTATGGTGTGGTACTTTTCACCTTCTGCTTTATATTCTTATCTACTAAATGGAGGGCAGGGTTTTCTTCATATCCCGCAGAGCACAATGCCTTACTATAACAGGCAGCCAATAAATGAATGCTACATTAATATTGAAAGCTTGTGCTTTTGGTCTCCCAAGAGTCTATTTGTTTGTGATTCATACTTTACGCTGAGAACGCCTTAGAAACAGTCTCTGGCGGGATATCAGAATTTCAAACAACTTTAACAGAGAAGCTGAGTCAATCTAGAATTAAGTTCAGTCCTAGTTCAGCCAACAGGAATTGTCTGGACCCTGTTCCTGGTTGAGATATCATAATTTGGCAATGTGTGAGCCATGGAGCACATCTGAATAAATTCAGATGAGAATATATCTGTTTTAGGAGTAGGCAAGCAAAAATGCACAATACCTATAAAACAATCAACCACTTTGTGGTTGACAATGACAATGGCTTCACTGGTATAGAAAGAAGTCCCCCAAAGCCATCTGGTCGCAAAGGTTCTGACTGTGGCTCAGCTACAAGGTAACTATACCTTACTCTGGCTTTCATCCAATCGATTTCCTCTTGGCCCAGTTAGCAAATGGGTAATTATATGACATCAGCCACCATGAGGTGGCCAGGCCATAAGGTGGCTTCACAGTGCCCTATAATGTGGCACCACGTTTCTGAATCACCGACCACAGATGCGACGACTCTCCCCCCACCACAACCCCCACTCCATAAAATTCACCTTATCTGATACTGCTGTTGACACAGTGACAACATTTAGGTTCTGAGCACTTTCCTTTGCTTCTTCATAGTGTTTGTTCGGGTGGGTACCTCTGTGTAGTGTATAAATGAGAATTCACAGTGCGGTAGTGATCACCCAGTCATCAGGCCATGCTTTCGCCTTTAGGTAGGCTCACTTCAGAAAGTAGCAACACATCTAACTGCTCAGTTCACGCCTACCTGAAATACTTCAGAGGCTGAACTCCCTTCTGAGCCAAATACCTAACTAGCAGAATTGCTCTCTGTCACTAAGCTTGATTCTTAGCCTGGACATTATCGGGCTGATTTCTAGAGCCATCTTTCTCCCTAAAATAGCAGCTGCTACAATTTCTTTCCAAACCCTTTGTTATAGGGAAGATCAATAGCTCCCAAATGCTCCTTGTCAAGATACAGTCACGTGATACGGCTATTGAGTACGGTGTGGGATGGGCACACATGGAGATTTGCCCCATGGGCACATCAGAATGGGCCTGAAATGTGGCCTCTTAGTTGACAAGTGTTTGACGAACATCTGTTTTCCTCCTAAAATCATGTTAGATCCACCTCAGGGGTTATAGTCTTACTAGGGAAGTAACCTATGAACACAACTCAATGACAGCATAGAATGGTACACTATCAAGTGTCACATTGTGTGGCACAGCCAACAGGTCCTATGGGCTTAGTAGAGGTGATGAATCTTAAGCCAGTCCCTAAGGAAGGCTGAACTGAATAAGATTTGGATAAGAGAAGAATGACTACATATGTAAAATAAGGGCATATTGATCCACAGGCTCTGTGAAATGGGTCTGGGGAACTTCCATGGGACCAAGTCATAGGAAAAGTGGGCTTCTTGATCATTTTCTCTCAAGTCTTCAAAGTACAAGAAGACTTCTGTGACTGAAAAATAGAGGGGCCGAGATAGCTTAGAGAGCTGAGGTATGGTCAAATTGTGAAAGCTGCTGAATGCCGAGATAAGAGCTAGACCTTGCCAGCATATGAGGAAAAGGAATCACTCTAAATTCTGAAGCAATGGGATCGCATGATCAAAACAGTATTTGAAACACAACTGAGTATCAGAGTAAAAACTATAGTAGAATGAAAAGAAACTGGGAGTAGGAAAGCCAGTTAGAGAGCTGTTCCAGAATCCAGCATGGCACAATGAGAGCTTGAACTCTGGTGGTAACAGTTAAAAGGTGAAACGATGAATCACAGAAATTATGCAGGAAGTGTTGAAAGTACTTGCTGACAGACTGAACTATAAGAATAAAGGAGCTAGGGGTGCCTGGGTGGCTCAGTGGGTTGAGTCTCTGCCTTCGGCTCAGGTCATGATCTCAGGGATCCCAGCTCTTCATCGGGCTCTTTGCTCAGCGGGGAGCCTGCTTTCCCCTCTCTCTCTGCCTACCTCTCTGTCTACTTGTGAACTCTCTCTCTGTCAAATAAATAAATAAAATCTCAAAAAAAAAAAAAATACAAAGGAGCTAAAGGTTCTACACCTGAGAATTGGCAGGGGTGGGGGGGCGGGGTGGGAGTTGCATCAACCCAAAGAAGAATATTGTAAGAAGAAGTTAATTTTGCACAGGGAAAATTAATTGATTCTTGGAAATCAATTATCAGAGATGAATCAGAGATGAACACTTAAATCCTATAGGCAATTTGAAATAAGAATCAAAGTTTGAGTGAAAGGACAGGACTGAGGATACAAATCTGCCAAATACTGTTTATGTCTTCAGCTATAGCACTACTGCGCTAACATTTAAAATATTAAGTTAGAAAAAGCTACAATGGGGACGCCTGGGTGGCTCAGTTGGTTAAGCGGCTGCCTTCAGCTCAGGTCATGATCCCAGAGTCCTGGGATGGAGTCCCGCATCGGGCTCCTTGCTCGGCAGGGAGCCTGCTTCTCTCTCTGCCTCTGCCTGCCACTCTGTCTGCCTGTGCTCACTCTCTCTGAAAAATAAATAAATAAAATCTTTAAAAAAAAAAAGAAAGAAAAAGAAAAAGCTACAATGGCTAGATCAGTGAATCCAATTAAAAGCAGAGCTTCAGGACGCCTGGGTGGCTCAGTTGAGCTTCTTGAGTTGGTTGAGTTGGTCTGCTTCTCCCTCTACCTCTGCCTGCCTCTCTGCCTGCCTCTCTGTCTGCCTGTGCTCGCTCTATCTCTCTCTCTAACAAATAAATAAATAAAATCTTTTTTTAAAAAATAAAAAAAATAAAAGCAGAGCTTCTGCTTATTGGTTTGCTTGAACTAGTCCCACCTCAATAAATCTAGAAGGGACGGTGCTATGTAGCCTGTCTCATGAGGGTGCAACTCCCTTCACTTAGCTTCTTAAATCATCTCATGTACAACCCAAAAGGTTCTGTGGCTGGGGAAGTGGAGAGAAGAAAAATGAGAACTCGTAAAGGCAAGACAACCTTGGAATTTTCTCTCTGAGGAAGATACAGAAGTTAACCAAAAATGTTGGTTTCATTCTCCTCACGTCCTATTGCTAGTTCCGTAGGCCAGCTAGTAGTTTTTCTAAAAGGAAGCTCCCACAAGCTACCTGCTGCTTGAAAGAGCCAGTAAGCTGTTTGCCCGGGACCCTTAGGGAAATGGTCTCGCCTCCAGGCCACTGCTCTGCAAGTAGGACAAATTCTCTCAACACCAAGTGTTCACTTTCAGGTCCTAAAGCCACAGTGACTTCAGTGCAGGTGGGATGCTGTGGCTATCTGTTAAAAGTCTTTGTCGTTATAAAGGAAGCGGTAATCTAGAGAGCAGTGGGTCTCCAAATTCGGTCTCCAAGACCCAGCGGCATCAGTATCACCTGGGAATTGGTTAGACCTACAGGTTTTCTGGCCTCCCTTTAGGCATATGGAATCAGAAACCCTCAGGGTAGGGCCCAGCAATCTGTGTTTTAACAAGCTTGCTAAAACTGACTCTGACATTCCTTAAAATCTGGGAGGACTGATCTAGAGGGACCAAAATGATTATAGTCAGTTGCCTTACTACATGCATAAGGAAAACAGTGGGGATGAGAAGCCAAAATTCAAGAATGATTATTTCCCAAAAAACAGACTATATTTGGGTAGAAGAGCAGGGCCTTCCTCCACTGCTTCCTCCAGTTAAACCTTATTGTAAATGACCTCAGAATTAGCCAGGGCATTGATTTGGGTGGATCAGATAGCAGCCACAAAGCTTCCTTGTGTACGTACCTTATACATTTTGTGTTTCTACAATTCTACTGTATAAATGTGACTTAACACGTCCTCTCAAATACCCACTCTCCTGTTTACCATGAACAAATAATGCTGAGCAAATGGTAGAGAGGCTTGGATTTGTTTTCTCTAGTACCTGTTTTCTTCTAAAGGACTTGAGTTCTTTTTTATTTTTTTTTTTAAGATTTTATTTATTTATTTGTTAGAGAGAGAGCGAGCGAGCACAGGCAGACAGAGAGGCAGGCAGAGAGGCAGGCAGAGGCAGAGGGAGAAGCAGGCTCCCTGCCGAGCAAGGAGCCCGATGTGGGACTCGATCCCAGGACGCTGGAATCATGACCTGACCTATGAATTAGGGGCAAGTGTTAGTCGTCCTGGACCACAGAAGGGACTCGTCCTCAGCAGATGGGTAAATCAGAAGCAGAACACAGGGTGGGGTACAAGGTTGCACGTCCTCAAGCCATACGTCCTCTTCTATTTTACCCATGTTCCCCTAAAGCTACATTCAGAATCAGCAAAGGACACTTGAATAGCAAGTCAGAAGCAAACCTTAAAATATGTAAAGGGGATGAAAGAGTGATCCAGAAAGCTGAGCAAAACGGAAATGAAACAAAGAAAATAGAGAGGCCCAAGATTAGAGCTTTCTAGCTAATAAAGTCATGAGGGCCCCAGTCTGGCTGACAATATAATGTAGCTCCCCCCACCACCCTAGCTTTTAGCGGGAAGAATGTCTTCTGGCTGAATCCTTTTTCTTCAGTTGAAGTAAATGAGACAAGTGTTAAGATACTGTTTTGTAGAGAAAAAGAATCTAGCTGCTTCATACTTGGGAGTATGAATACAATGAGTGTAGGATTTTATTCCTTTCATTCGTTTAAAACCTATGGCCTAATCTAAATTTTGCTCTGTGCTATGTTCCATAAAGTGCTTCAGCAAAGACAGCCTTAAAATTAATCTGAACAACTTTAAAAATATTCATCAGTAAAGGGTCTTCCACAATCAAGATGCTTAGAGTAAGCTGTGCTTGGTGGCAGAATGCCCCATGGGCAGGCAGGTCTCATAACTCTACCTCTGCAAAATTCTATTCATCAGAAAAATTCTAGAAGAGGCTTAACAATTCCATTTACTCTATGTCCGGAACAGTCAATATGTGGCTAGCAAAATTAGTAATGATAAAGACAAAAGAAAATTGGTTAGAAATACGAAAAGGATGGAATGTAAGGTTTCTCACAGACTTGGAAAGGAGTTTTCCTGATCACTCTTGTCCACGTTGCTTTTCTTTCTCCTTACTGCAAACTCCCACAGAAACTCATCATATGCCTCGGTTGGCACTTGTTATAAACTCTCATGGTGGTAGTTATCTCTAGAATATATCTAGTATTATCTTAAGGTCTCAATTAGTAAGCACCTTGAGGGCAGGATGTCTGTTATCAGGGCCCAGCACTGTGCCTTGTACTTAGGGTCCAGTAATACCGAGTAACTGTAAAGTTAATGGGGGACATGGGGTATACTGAGGACCAAAGCTGGATTCAGTCTGGAGCAAAGGAACAAAATAAAAATGTCAATGGTGAGGTTGTTAAGGTTTCAGAACACGAATGTGGGTAGGAAAATTGAGCTAAAAAATGAAATTTCCAATCTCTGATGATAATTTCTTCCCCACTATTTATTCCTGGTAAAGGTTTTCTTTCCTTCCCTTTTCTTTCTTTTTTCTTTTTTCCTTCCAGCATCAGCCAGGTGCAGAACAAAAGGAAATGAATGATTTCATTATTGCTCCAATGCTGAGAGTTTGGAAGCCAGTCAGTCGGAGCAGGCTCCATTGTACGGCCCTGCGCAACTCGGGCCTTAGTGGCTGTGCACATAGCCCCGTGCTTCCCATCGCCACAGTGGGGGCCAATGCTGGACGCCTGGCTTCTAGGCAAGAGAGATGAAAGGCTTCTTCTAATGTAATAACTGACGGCCTCTCAGTGCCGTTTGAACTGTTTACAGACTGAGTTAACGATTACATTCTATGTGTATCTTGGCCAGGTGCCCGAAATTCTTACCCACCCGTCAGATATTATCAAAGAGCCCTTCCATGCCTGGCTGGAGTCCTTCCAAAGCACCTCACAGAGATGCCGACACAAAAGGAGGAGTGTTCAGAATGTGCTCTCTCTCCTGAGGCCAGGGCAAGAAAGTTAGAGTATCAGGCATGAATTAGGTGCTGAGGGGGGCAGAGTTTCCAGGACTGCTCAGGACTGGGGAAAGGGTCAAGGTCAGCACTGAGGCCAGAAGAACCGGATTCCTCCCGGAGCAGTTTGGGAGGGGTAGGTAAGTAAGTCTTCGCTGCTGACTGACAGCTAGAGTTGATGAGAGGAGGGAAACAAGACCCTTGAAGTGAAGCAGAAATCTGTGCTGCCACGGGGAACAGATGCCCCTAAGACATCAGATCCGCGAGGCTGGGTTTATTATGGGGGAGCAAGCAGACAGTGGAGGGAAGGAGATTGTGCTTTCTGAGAGCAATACAAGTTGAAAAAAAAACATCATCTCAAGAAAGAATTAGAGACTTCAAGAATGATAGTAAGTGGGGCGCCTGGGTGCTCAGTGGGTTAAAGCCTCTGCCTTCGGCTCAGGTCATGATCCCAGGGTCCTGGGATCGAGCCCTGCATCGGGCTCTCTGCTTGGCTGGCAGGGAGCCTGCTTCCTCCTCTCACTCTGCCTGCCTCTCTGCCTACTTGTGATCTTTGTCTGTCAAATAAATAAATAAAATCTTAAAAAAAAAAAAGAATGATAGTAAATAAAGTTAGGGGAAGCTGAGAAGACACCTCTTGATGGAGGCGAGTCTCAAGAGATCAAATGACATCAGTGTGAGCCTTATCACAATGGTTTTCACACAAATACAGTTAATCATGACATATCATGGAAAACTGGCTAGCTTATGACTGCAAAAGAGACTTCATACCAAGAGTGCCAGAAAGTCTTTCTGGGGGCAGCAAATATTAAAGAGGACTCAAGCCAGAGGACACCAAGTCCAGTTATTACTTAACTCTATGCTAACTTGTGGACGCCAAAGGAAGATGGTAGGGAGTTTCTCCTATTTCTTTATTAAGCACCTGTTGGCCCCTGAATACATCTGGAAGTGGAGTAAATGGTAGCCCCGGAAACTAAGCCTTATAAATCTAAAGTCAATATATAAGATAGTCACACATTCACTCCAGAACTCTTATCATTACTACAAATCTCTCCAAGAGGAATACCTGCCTTCAAAGGCTAAGGAAGGGTTATATGGCTTTTTTATTTCCATACGTGGCCTGATGAGGGAATAGACATTATGTAACTTATCACAAAATGCTCTCACAAGAAAATCTGGGGACAATGCATACAATTCATCTTCTTCTCTCCATATATGAATATAATCATCATTATTACATTGTGTCTCCTTGAATTTTCTTTGCAGACTCAACTGGATATGGTTGTTTTATTCTCCTGTCCTAACTTACTGAGCCAGGTTGCTATTACGGAGCAGCTGGTGGCCTAGCCCCTGTAGTGGGGGATAGGACATCATGTTAGAAGAAAATTCTTCAGACTGTCTACCTTGAGGTGGGGGTGAACTTGATGTTACTATTTTGATTGTAGTGTAGATTAGGAAACTGACCTGATTTTTGAGACTTGTTATAATGTTTATATTTTCTACAACAGACCACAACCCATGTGCATTTACTTGCACAAGGCCTGACTAGAAACACAATTAGATATTGTTGAGTTGACTACTATCTATATGGGGATACTCTTTTCTCCTGGGATAAGATTAGGTAGAGATCAGTTTGATTTTTAGAATACAAAAAAAAAAAAATCAAAATCTTGTTTGTACTGAAATCGTAGGACTATGACTCAGTGCTGAGCTTGAGAGGTAAAATTACAAAAGTAAACCTTATCAGTTGATGTTGAATTTTATGAAGAAATTCCAGATAATTCCATACCATAGAATTTAGCCCCATAATCTTCTAGAAAATAGCTTCAAAGAAGGAAGAGAATATGCATCTAGCCTCTCTATATAGATGGTCAGCAATGACTTGATATCAGATAGAATGAAAAGAAGTAATGCACTGGATATTGTACAAATGAAAATAATTTAGAAAATCATTTGGGAAACAGAAGTCAAGTGTAGAAGAACTTAGAGGATGATGCTATTGAAGTTTTAAATTTTTTTTAAGATTTTATTTTTATTTATTTATTTAGAGAGAGCAAGCAACTCAAGTGGGGGGAGGGACAGAGGGATAGAGAGAGAGAGAGAATCCTCAAGCAGACACCCCACTGAGCAAGGAGCCCAACAAGGGGCTTGATCTCATGACCCTGAGATCAGGACCTGAGCCAAGATCAAGAATCAGATGCTCAACCAAATGAGCCACCCAGTGCCCTTGCAGTTTTATTCATGCAGAAACAAGACAGTTCAACAATCCTCCTCACATGGGGCAGCTAAGAGTCCACCTGCAGGACTCACTATCTGCTGCTACAGCCCTTGCTTTGTGAAAGAGATTAATACACAAGAGGTTCAAAGCAGGCCAACAAAAGGATTGAAGGACTTGAGGAGATGATTCCCAGGGAAGGTCAAAGGCCAGGAAATGAGTACTTTGGAGGATATCAGGAAGGCTGTCGTGTTATCTCTCTAGCCACTGGACTGCTCCGGATGCATGGGTTCCACTGGAACACCAGCTGTGTCTTTGAACTTTAGGAGTCTTGGGGGTAGGGAGATGGCCCTCTTTCATCCTCCCACCTCCCCTCCCCTTCAGGCCGTGCAAGTGGACGGAGGCACATGGTTCAGCTATTTGGCACCTTATCCACCTTATCTAGAGGGCGGACACTCTACCACAGGGTTCTCCACCGGGGGACATGCTTCTGGGCAGGCAAGTATATCAAGAAGGAAACACAGTTCCTTATCAGTTTTCCATGTAATTGGTTTACTTGGACAGATTGACAATATATGGAAAATAGGTAAGCAACACCAATTTCCTTCTTCACAAGATTACTACTACAACCTCTCTGCCTTCACTGCACAGTAAAAATAACAAATATTAAACAGGATCTGAAATTCCTTTGAGGAAAAATATAAGGTAATGGCTTTAAGGCAGCCAAATGGTCTGTCATAGCATGACCTACCCACCCAAAGATTGTGGAAAGGGCATTATCAATATGAGGCGATATAATGTGTTGGTAAGTTCCCTAGCTTTAAACATACACATGACTCAGTGATTTCTGATCAGAGCTCTGGACCCCTGGTAAGATGCATCCAAACCTACTTTCAGATCAATAATATGAAGTTACTCCTTCTTTATGAAAGACCACTTATTACTGTGCACACTTGAACTGCTAGAAGATATTCACACTTCCCTGACAAGTAAACCTCTGATGACAATGAAATCAGAAAGCTATAAAACACAAAAATCTGAGAAACATTCTTTTGGTAGGAAGATCATGTAACCTAGTCCCTCACCATAAAGATCAAGTATTAAACAAACTAAAAAAAAAAAAAAAAAAAAAAGACCGGTTCTGCCACTTGAGAAAAGAAAAGAAATGTGGTTTCTCCAGCTAAAAGTTTTCTAGATGATGCAGGAACTGCTGCTTAGAAACTACTCTCTAAACAAACTGCAAAGGGATGACTATAAACATTTCATCAACATATTACAATAAAATTCTCTAGGAAGCTGCTTTCCCATTAAGGACAGAAAAAACCACAGATGCTGTGATTTCAGTTCTTCTCTTTCATTTGATGTATTTTGTAATTTTCTCTAAAATCTAAGCTTTTATTTGATAGGGAGGAAAAAAGGATCTCTTTTCTGAAGGAAAACACAGCTGTCAGCATGTAACCTGACGTGCAGTCGCCTGTTAATGTGGCCTGCAGAACACTGTCTCCAGATGAAAAAAGCAGCAACACGCCAGTTTATTCAACAGAATTATGAATGAACATGTACAGTGAATCTGGTGCACTACATGACATGCCAAGGAACAGGCCAGGTCATCAAAATCCCAACCTAAATAAGATCAATATAATGTGGAGGATACAAAAAGTGATAGCAAAATTTTATAGTAAGATACTTTTGACAGTGAGCACAGATTTTTTTTAAATGACCCCCAAAATGAAAATGAGAGAAACATCATAGAAAGACCATTATGTAGGTTAAAAAAAATTTTTTTTTGAAGAGTGGGGAGGGAAAGAGGAAGAAGGAGAGAGAAAGAATCTTAAGCAACCACACCCAAGATCATGAACTGAGCCGAAATCAAGAGTCAAGATTTTTAACTGACTGAGCCATCATGGTTAAAATTCCTAAGGAGAGAAGCAGTCCACACAATCAGGGAGAGATGAGCGAGCAGAAATTAACGAGAGAAGAAAGCCAGCTCCAACACGCTGTATCTGAGACAAGCCTGAAACAGAGCAAAAGACATCAGTTTGAGGTTAGAATTGATCGTTTTCTGCTAAGTAAATTTAACTGAAATTATGGATGGAAGAGTGGGTGTCAGGAAAAAGACCATGGCGGGGCGGGGGGGGCGATGTCCTAAGGTTCTCATTTTGCCTCTATCCTTTCTCTCAATAGGCAAAATTTCAAAAGCCAGATAAATAATTTGGCTTTAGGGTTTCAAAAGGCAACTATTTTCAGAGACTGGTCCACAGTTTGCATAGAGGAAGTAGCTTCCCTTAAAAAAGATGGAAAAATAAGTATTTAGAGTATGTACATATAGTCTATATTCCATATATGTGTTCTATGTATAATGTGAATATATACTCTAAATATAGCATATACAATGTTATTTATATCTAATATATATTATTCATTATAATCTAAACCCTCATTTTCAATCCTTCATGTGTCTACAGATACAAACACATATTATTACCATTATTAGTAGTTTCAGGGTGGTTGACATGATGATAATTCCAAATACTTTCCTATAGTGGTTGGCCTAATGTGTTCCATCCTCCTATCTGATTTCCTATAGACTCTCTCTGGTTCTGATGAATATTTTCCATTTTTTAATTCTTATTTTACCTTTCTTTGGTGAAAGCTAAGCTTAGAAGTACACAAATCTGTGTGTGTAGAGATGCAAAAATTGAGGTGGGGGTTAAAAAAAAACAAACTCAACTCAGCTGAAAAGCTAGAGGGGAAAATGTATGTGTATTTACAAGCAAACTGTACTGTATAATAATCATTTAAAATCAAAAACAAATAAACAACTCAGCAACTAGGGTTGCCTTTTCTTTTCTTTTTTTTTTTTTAATGAAACATGTAGCAACCCCACAAACTCAAAAGGAAGGACCAACAGCATTAAAAAAAGAAACTGAGCATTAATTCTACTCAATTGTTAAATATACCTGTCAATTGGGGAAGAGAATATTTTGATTAGCACAAGTCCTTGAATACAAAAGGCACAAAATAAAACTTTGTGATTTATTTAGCTAGCTAAGGACCAGAAGGAAGTCTTTTAAAATTTAATCTGTACCATAGAAAGCCTTTCTAAAATGTACTGGTACATTTTCCTGCCTCAATACATTATAAGCGAACATATTTAGCCTTTATTTGGTATCTTTGGTATAAGGACATCATTATGATCATTTTTGGCATGAAATAATTTACATTCTGAAGTATAGGAGATAGACTGAATTTATTATGGTGCCCCTAGGGAGTTCCTATAATATTTGTTTTTTAGATCCTTTATATCTGCTTCTTCCTTTTAATTTATCTCTAACTCATAAATGGAACACGGATGGCTATCCCAGGTTATTTGGTATTTATTTGAGCTGGTGAAAATTTTCCTATAAAACTCGGGAAAGAATAGAACTGGAAATAAAAGCTCAAGTGATTAGATATTAAACTACATTTGCCACCAAGATTACCAGACTTGAACAATAAAGGTATCAAAAGACAGAAACCTGAACTATTTATTTTTTTCCAAAGGTTTTTATTTATTTGAGAGAATGTGAAAGCACCCGCAAGTCAGAGGGAGGGGCAGAGGGAAAAGCAGACTCCTCACTGAGCAGGAAGCCTGATATAGGGCTGGATCCCAGGACCCTGAGATCATGACTGAGACAAAGGCAGACACTTGCCCCACTGGGCCACCCAGGTGCCTCTGAACTGTATACTTTAAACACATTTTGAGACATTCCACCCATAGAAATGGAGGCTAGCAGACATTTCATTCTTAACACCCTGTTACTTAGCATCTCGAGACTTTGTCCAACAGTGTCAATAAATGTATAAAGATATCAAGAGGCAAAGGTCAAAAAAGAAATCATAAACATCAAAAAAGGCCGCTGGAAGTGACCCAAAACATCACATGCTGGGCTTTCCTTTTTAATGATAATAGCAATGATACCGACTGTTTATCCATGCCTTTATTTCAAAGAGCTTCAAATGCTTTGCAGACATCTTTCACTAATCTCTATTATGCCTTGGGAAGAAAAAGATTTTCCCCAAGAAGTACCTTTAGAGAAGGACTCTTCCCAAAAACCAATACAAGAGAAAACATTAGACCCTTCTATCTTCCCCATACACATTTGTCTCCTGGCTCGCACTACGTCACACTGTGATTGAAATGGATTATAATACCATGCAAGCGTTGAAAGGGTAATAATGGCAATTCAGTTTGTTTCTAAAAGAGTTATAAGCTACGTATGTTTAATCACAACAAGGAACAGGTAAGTAGAAAAGATGAGAAAACCCATAATTACCTTTATCCCATTATTTACCTGTTTGGGGGAGAGACTTCAAACAGGTAAAGTTACAGGGTAGAATACAGATTTTTTCCATACTGCACAAATTAGTCTCTGAGATGCCTCAAAGGATATCTTTACCTAAAAATGACTTCCGGGCTACCAATATGGGATAGGTGCTATGACTGAAACTGCTTATTCTCATTTTGATCTAATACTTCTCAGATCGGGAACTGGGAGTCTCAGGGACTTGTGAGGTAATTTCCAAGCAGGCTAGAGAAACTTACCTGCTGAGCTTCAAAGAACAACATGTTGGGACGAGCACAGCGCAAGTATAATGAACTGTGTAAATTAGTTCCCTTCACCGTCCTGAATGCCTTTCCTTCTATCCCTTAGAATGCAGCTGCAAAGCTACGCAGGAAGGTGAGAGCTTCTGCATTCTGAGCAACTCTCTCACGGCAGCAGCAATTAAAAGAACCCTCCAAAATTTCAAAACAGGAAAATGTAAGAGGGATAGGTAATATGGTTCTAGGATCCCTCTGACTCTTGAGTAGTAAAAACTGAGGAAAGTAGCTATTTTGTATTGTGTCAGTGATCACCTCATTGATCCTGGAAAGAAGCTAATGGGCTCACCAGTATAGACCAGCAACATGTACAAAGGTCCAGGGAGGGCAAGTGATTCACCATGGCACAAGCAAGGCAGAAACAGAACTTCAGTTCTGACCCTAGGACCCACATGCCATTAGTCATTCTCTAAGCCATTAAGGCTACCTGTTACTACAGTATGGTAACATTTCATCTGCCCTTTGGCCCCAAAATTTTTACTCTAAAGCATTGTCTTTTTAGCTACATTAAAAAACAGAAATAGGGGGCACCTGGGTGGCTCAGTAGGTTAAAGCCTCTGCCTTCGGCTCGGGTCATGATCTTGGGGTCCTGGGATGGAGCCCCGTGTCGGGCTCTCTACTCGGCAGGGAGCCTGTTTCCCTTCCTCTCTCTGCCTGCCTCGGCAGGGAGCCTGTTTCCCTTCCTCTCTCTGCCTGCCTCTCTACCTACTTGTGATCTCTGTCTCTGTCAAATTAAAAAAAAAATTAAAAAAAAAAAACAGAAATAGTCTTATTCTTGTGTATTTTAGGGTAATGCCAAATTGAATTAAAATAGGTTAACTGAGCTTAAATCAAAAACCCTCAAACTTAATATTTCTTACAGTAATCAGGTGAATGAGAAACCTAATTACTATTAATAATAACAATACCTTAACATCTGCAATTTCAAAGACAATTCTCATTTCATTTCATTTCAGGTTGGCAGACTATTACTATTATCCCATTTTATTTTATTTTTTAGAAGATTTATTTATTTATTTATTTGAGAGAGAACAAGCATGAGTAGGGGTGGGGGGCAGAGGAAATGGGAAAAAAGGAGACTCCACTCTGAGCACAGAGCCCAGTATAGGGTTCAGTCTCATGACCCTGAGATCATGACCTGAGCCAAAATCAAGAGTTGGATGTTTAACGAACTGAGCCACCCAGGCACCTATTATCCTCATTTTACTCATGAGGACATAGGCTCAAAGAAGTTAAGCATTTTTCCTCAAGGGTCAGAACTGAGATTAAAACACAAGACTACTGAGGTGCCTGAGTAGCTCAGTAGATAAAGCATCAGACTCTTGGTTTTGGCTCAGGATTTGACTTTTGGTGATCTCAGGGTTGTGATCTCACCGTCATGAGATTAAGCCCGATGTTGGGCTCACAATGGGCCCCACGTTGGGACTCAGTGTGGAGTCTGCTTAAGTATCTCTCTCCCTCTCCCTCTTCACCCCCCTCTCTGTGCACCCACACACTCTCTCTCTCTCTCTAAAATAAGTAAATCGTTATGAAAAACAAAACACAAGACTACTGAAAGCTCTGTTCACTGAAAGATGTTGTCACTCATTTTAGAACATGCTTTATGCCTTATTATTATACCATTATATGCGAATACTGTGTAAAGAGCCCTATTTGGTGAGCATATTATTTTCAATTATCTGATTGGTGACAGAAATTATGTTCTTAGGCCAGAAGGCCTCCAAGTCAAACATCAAGTTAGGACAAAATGAAGTAACTCTGCCCTAAGGGAACCCAAGATACACTCTGATAATTCAAAAAGAAAATGTCCTCATCAAGGAAGTTTGATAGCCTCCAAAACAATCGCTGAATCAGAGTGTGTTCAACTGGTGACCCACAGGGTAGCGTATATTACTGGGAAATGGAAGAGGCAGGGACAAATGGTAGCGTCTTTTCATGGAAAACACTACATGGTGTTCTGACTTTGGAGATAATGTTCCTGATCTCTTTTAAGTAGATCCTATTCTCCCTCATGCTTTTCTAAATAATAAATTACCAAGCGATCCATCATCCTTGGTAGATTCTGACAAAAAAATCTTGAAAACCAGTGAACCAGAAAGCTACTTCTCCTCCATGTGATAAACAATAAAATAATCATTGAATATAATGCAAAAGACTACCTTAGAAGTCAACAGAGAACCAGTACTAGTTCTTCTGAAATTGGGACACCCATGTTTTGGGGTGTATGCGCCCACTGTTTGAGTGCCAAATACCATGGTTTCTGGGTAGAGTTTGGCTACAGGAGAAAAACTAGATCTTCTGGCAGCACTTACAAGGCAGGTGCAGTCATAAAGAACTTGACTTTTGATTCCATTGTCTCTGCCAGGACAGGTGGTTTGGTAGAAGCATGGAATCCTGCCAGATAGGCTCCAACTCAAACTTCCCTTTAGAAAACAAAACAATAAAAATGGAAACAAAATGCCAAGTCCTGTTCCGTGCCTTTAAGATTGATATTGCTGGAAAAAACTAGGGCATTTCATGTAATGTTATTAATTTGGTTCAAGTACACATCAAGTCAGGAGAAATAAGATTACGATAATGAATGGTTGCAGGTTAGGCCCTTCCCTTACAGTTCAATTCCCTACTCTCCTTTATAAAGTTTTAAAAGGGACATTCTTAAATTTCAGTGAATGTTACCCATATACTCTTAGTGTAAAAAAACAAACAAACAAAAAAAACCCCGAAGTGTAATTGAATACCTGCATAGGAGTAACATAGGCAAGTTAATTTGACACTGCCAAGTGGAGTAAAAACCTCTGGCAAATGCTGTCTAGGCCGCACATTCTGACTTACTTTCCTAGTACAAACTAGTGTTCTTAAAATTTTGTGAGATAGTCAGTTGAAGATTCCTTCAAAGAAACTGTCTTTTCTCTAAAAACCTAGAGCGTATTAGTTAGAACAGAGTAAAAATATAAAGGATTGTTTTTGGTGGCAAAGATAGACAGCTGACATTTTTACCAGGTTTGTCTTCAGGGCAAGCCTTTGTGATTGATGATGTAGGCTCCCAACCACAAGGATACCACAAGAAGGCAGTGAGGAAGAGTGCTCAAAGAATCCTTGTGGGGGCACTGGAGCTGCCACTATTGGAAACTGAGCGTTTTTTGGTGTTCCTGGAATTCTATTTCCAACCACTGCTTTGTGGTTGCTGTGAAGGGATGGAAGAGATTGGACGTCTCCTAGACCAAATAGTCTCTTCTGTTCATAACCACAGAGCCAAGATTAAAATAACAAGAATGTACTTTGTCCAGGGCATAACTCTGCCTAAATCTGTCCTATCCATCACTTTATTTTTTCTAATTCTTGTTTTTGTTGTTGTTAATCTCCTTAAGGAAGGAAAGTCAGATAATGCATAAATGGATCCCAGAAAAGCTTGGAAAAATTCACGGATTCAGAGGATATTTAAGAAGGAGCCATACTCTCTTAGAACAACGGCCAATAAATGTCCCAACTGCAAGAACCAAAATATTAATTATTGTTCTCATCCAGAAAATGATATCTTAAAGTTGCAGTGTTAATTCTCCCAGAACAATAAACGGTCTATTCAGGCCCCAGAGAAGAGGCTGTGAAGCTAGTACTTAGCATGGTTGTGCCTCTTTAAGCCTGAGTCAATCAAACAGTTTAAATCCAGAAGTAAGTTCCTCCTTCATTTACCTGCCAAGACCTGAGTTCAGGCCCTCAGGGTGCTGAGGTTTTCCTTTGTGAGAGAAAATGACATCATCCACACCTCAGAGACAGCAGGGAATGCAGGGAATGTGGCTCCTGACATTGGTGAGATCATCAACAGCCCTGGGAGAAACCCCCAATTCCCCATATGTTGAAGTATTGAAGGTAAAAAAAGAGTTTTGGTTGTTTCAAGTTGACCAGTAGATCCTCATGTTTCCCGATAACAGGTTTTAAAGGGGCAGGTAGGGTAAGGGTCCCTCTTCCAGTAAGAACCTCAAGAACCAAACATACAGGAATTAAGTCTAGATAGAGTTATCCATCTCATTTGTAGCTAGTTTATTGGGGTACATCCAACCAAGGAGGAATATACACTTAAGTTCTACTAGGTTCTTTCCCAACTCTGAGATGAGTATATTCTTTAGGGGGACTTACCAATGTTGTGAGTTTGCATTCAAAATAAATTCTAGGCACTCACATAATCCCCCAGTCTCCTCCAAACTTTCTTTGATGTCCAACAACTAAGGACAAGGATCTTTGATTATAAAACAATTTCTTTGGTTGGAAGAAAATTCTTTGCAGGGCGTGAACAGCAGGAGAAAGAAAAGATTTTTCTGAAGTGCAAACTAGTTGGAAACCCCCTGGGGAAAGAATCGGATTCCCAGTCTTTGAGAGGACCGGGCCTGCCCATACAGGCTGCCCCTGCTGCAGGCCTGTAAGAAGGCGCTTTTGTGTCTACTGGATGGCCCTCAGCAACAGCATGGAAGCCCTTCTCTTTTTTTTTGCCAGCGGAAGTTTTCCAACTCTGGGGGTTTTACAATGCAGAAAGTCACGGTTTAATAACAAGGCATAGTTACTAATCAGATGGCCCCATTTCCACTCCTCCCAGATGCCTCCAGATGCTTATAGACCGAGCTCTATCCCTTAGCGGCACACATGAACACCTACCAGCTGCTCTGAAATCCTTATTTCTAGTGTAATTATTCAGCTTCTCTTTGATAATTCAACTTCACAAAGTATTTTAGAATCAGACACATCATCCTTTTACTGCTATGGCCCAGACTGGCTCTAGGTTACCTAAGGCTTTGCCAAGACTTTCCAAAGGTCCAGATTCACTCAGATGTAGGCTCATGATTGAAGTCAGTATGGTTTGGGCACTGAGACACCTTAATGAAGAATTTAGAATAAGGGTCCTCCAGCCACTGCAGATATATTAAAATATGGATCTCCAGAGAAAAACTCATTTTTGTGTGCTTTAACTGAATGTAAAGACAGTACAGGACAAGGGGACTGGGAGTGCACCTGACTCTGGTGCCTCATTTTGCTAACAATTTGTTGTGTGACTTTAAGGAATTTGGTCAGATTTTTTGTACTACTTACCAAATACATTTTATCTCAAGGAAAAGAAATAAATAAGCAAGTGACATGTCACTTTGTAATGAGTCTGTTTCTAGGGTAAACATAAACTCTGTTTAAAGCTAGAAAGGATCTTAAAGATTTTTTTTAAGATTTTATTTATTTATTTGAGAGAGAGAGGGAGAGAGAATGCGCTCCTGAGCAGAGGGAGGGGCAAAGGGAGAGGGAGAGCAGGCTCCCCTGCTGAGCAGGGAGCCTGATGCGGGGGCTCAATTCCAGGACCCTAAGATCATGACCTGAGCCAAAGGCAGGCGCTTAACTGACTGAACTACCCAGGTGCCCCAGGATCTTCAGATTATTTAGTTACCCTACCAACTGCACTCCAACAGATGATAGGTTATATGACTTACTCTTACTTTTTAAATGGTCATAAGGCACCTATGGACTTTTCATATACCCAAAGGGGACAACTAAATTCCACATGATCTCTAATGGTGATATATATTTTTATATATGATGTATAACCATATGGTTTACTAACTTCAGAGCAGGTAATAGCCTACTATTGTTGTCATAGAGTTCGTGTCTATCTCCCTCATACTTCACTAAAGTCACAACACATTTAAGAGAATGGAAATAACAGATACGGATGATTACTCAGTAATTTTTGAACACACTGTTATTAGAAACAAATTTTGCTGTACAGAGATGATATTCAAATAGTATTCACCTTCTACATAGTCTTAGTACTTATTTCTTCTTTTATGCAGTTTGTAAAGAATTAAAACTGAGCTACTAAGATTCTCAGTTCAAACAGATCTCCTAATACGCTGAATTCTGTTTAAAGCTAAATTTTCTGCTTTAATTTTACAACTTAACAGGAATTTCTTGTACATTTTTGAAAGTTTGCAATTTGAGAAGAAAACCATGGTGTTTATTTGAAATTCTAATGAAAATGCTACAGGGGTACCTGGGTGGCTCAGTGGGTTAAGCCTCTGCCTTTGGCTCGGGTCATGATCTCAGGGTCTTGAGATCGAGTCCCGCACTGGGCTCTCTGCTCAGGAGGGAGCCCGCTTCCCCTCTCTCTCTGCTTGCCTGCCTACTTGTGGTCTCTGTCAAATAAATAAATAAAATCTTAGGGGAAAAAAGGAAAGAAAATGCTACAGATGAGTTTTTATACATACAGGAATGTTTATGCAGGCAATATTACAGCCCATATTTAACTGACAACAGTGAACAATTAGAAGGCATGACTGGCTTGTAGTTGTCCTGCAGCTTGAAGCTACTTGCAGTTGCCTGGGTTAAAATCTTATGGGCTTTTTTGTTTGTTTTTTCTTCAGTCCTAGGGGATGAAACAGAACTAGTACAGTCATCTGAAAGACTCCCGAGAGAATCAAACTCGGCATTCTAATGCATCCATGCCTACAACTCTTGCTTGGCATTTATCTCATACTGTCTTCTGCTGTTTTCCTCAGTAGGACTAGGCTAGGTGCTGTTCTTCGTATTCCTTCTGGACCTCTCAAAGCTGTCACAGCATTTGGCACACAGCAGGAGATCCACATTTTAAAACACTGAGAGACTCGGGTGCAGCCCCCAGTCTCGATAAGATTCTTGGCCTAGATTTCATAAAAAGTCTCTCATGCTTCAAGGAGGCAGTCCAGGCTATCTACAACAGAATATCAACAGGCTATCTAGGCAGAATAAATGACATATGCACCGTGTAAAGTAATGCTAAGGTATGGCAAGGGATTTTTTTATTTCTTCACTTACCTTAAAGTATGCCTTCTGGTTGACTAGGGATCAAAGAGGAAAGAGACCCTATGGCAATCTATAACATCTTCTTACTGGAATGCTCAGGGGGAAAATCTCTGCCAACATCTGCTTTTTAATCTCCCTGCAATGGCCCCAAAAAAGTTTAAAATAAATACAGTTTGTTAAAAACACTGGCCAGGAAGATATGGCAGTAGATTGGCAGCTCTTTGGCAAGCTATATTAATCTCTCTATTTCTTCATCTGTAAAATGAAATGATTGGATTAGGTGTTTTTTCTAGCTTGAAATTTGATGATTATATTTTACAAGTGGAAGAGCCTGCCCTGTATTTTACCCTAGTATGGAAAACTGAATAGGCTTTAATTCTAGTATAAGTCCAATAAAGTCCCTCACAAAGTTTTAAAACATCTTGGCCACAGAATTGTAAATTCAGATACCAACATGGTTCCAAGCGGAAGATACAGAAGTGGGAACCTGAAACCTGAACTACATAAAAGATTTTTCTTTTCTTTCTGGACAAAATGGTTTAGGGAAAAAGAATGGAAATCCATAATCAATTTTTAGGAAAGAGCAAGATCAATAGGCATAAAACATAAAGCCTGCAGTCTCATCCAAATTATTCTACAGAAATAACAACAGCAATAGTATTTTCCAATTATCATATATTTATATATGCATAATAATACCCTTTTGATATATAAACATGCATAAAGTTGGTAAGCACATGATAACTGAATATGCTTCTTAAATTACAGTTGTATTATGGTTGCTTTCCATCATAACAGAAGTATCCTAGATTTTTTAAAAAACAAACAGCGGTCTTGAAGATAGTTATGCTGCCATCTTAAACAACTGCCACCGCTTCAAATTCCAGGGATCAGAATTTCTTAATAAACTAATTTCTGCTCTCCAAGAAAAATGTGTGCCTGTGTTTATAACTCTCAAAAAAACCTCTAACTTAAGGAGCGCCTGGGTGGGTTAAGCCTCTGCCTTCAGCTCAGGTCATGATCTCAGGGTCCTGGGATAGAGCCCCGCATTGGGCTATCTGCTTGGCAGGAAGCCTGCTTCCTCCTCTCTCTCTGCCTGCTTGTCTGCCTACTTGTGATCTCTCTCTCTCATTAAGTAAATAAAATCTTTTAAAAAAAAAAACCTTCTAACTTAAATCACTTTGATTAATTTGGTGTTTCTGAATTGCATATTAAACACAAATTCTAATATGTTAAAAAGTATCAAACAAAACAAAATGTATTCATGAGCTATAATGTTTAGAACCCAGATCAAAATTAGAGTAGCTAACCTAGCTTATCTGATATTTTAAAAAACAAACAAGCAAGCAATAATAAACTTTTTCTTTTTAAAGATACGAAGTTTTCCATTATAGCAAATAGAAATTTAAGGGCCCAAGGAATTCTACCCTAGGGAAAGCAGTAGAGAGTAAAGGATAGAAATTTAAAACAAACAAAGAAACAAAGTAACCAAAGTTAGTTTCACAGCCTCTGTTTTTTTGAATTTAGTAATCAAACAGACACATACAGCTACAATTGTTCTACTTATATCGAAACAAATTAGTAAAATATCCTTTATTCTTATGGACCTTTCACTGAAAACACCATAATGAAAGGGTTGTAAGCATTTTTTGAGTTGATGCAGTTCCACTTAATATATTTGGAGAGCACAATTCCTTTGCTAAGTCAACATAAGCAGATCCTTGTCACATGCCAATTTTTACATCTGAGGTCATCTTAGGTCAGGATGACCTTCTTATATTTTATGTATTTTAGAGAGAAAGCGTGTGCACGAACAGGGGGAGGGACAGGGAGAGGGACAAGCAGACTATGCTGAGCACAGAGCCCAACAGGGGCTCAATCCCAGGACCCTGATCCCACGACACAAAATCAAATCAAGAGGCAGCTGCCCAACCAACTGGGCCACCCAGGCGCCCCTATACAAATACTTTTCAAATAAGTAACCTGAGGGTAAATTCGGTTTGAGAATTTGGTATTGTTTCTTGAAATAACTGGGATTCTTCTAGGATAGCAGCCATTAGTCTGGAGTCCTTAGATCCATATATCTCAAAGGCTCTCTCAATTCACTGAGATTTTATGCAAAATTGTATGTTAAGTACATGTGGTCAGCAACTTTTCTCAAATCCTCAAAGGAGTCTGTGACACCAAAAAAAGATTAAAAATCACTGTGTTGGGGTGTCTGGGTGGCTCAGTTGGTTAAGCGTCTGCCTTTGACTCAGGTCATGATCTCAGGATCCTGGGATCAAGTACCACGTCGGGCTCTCTGATCAGTGGGGAGTCTTCCTCTCCCTCTCCCTCTGTGCTTTCTTTTTTTCTTTCTCAAATAAATAAATAAATAAAATCTTGACAAAAAAAATCACTGTGTTAGGGTATCTTAAAACCAGAATTGGGAATCACAGGCTTAAGGACTAAGAAGGTGAGGTCCTTTAGAAATGTGCCAATATCTTAAAACCACAGATTTAAAGTAGTACCCCAATAAATCTTTCCTTGAAAATCAGAATTTCCTAAAAAGCGGAGGCTGAGCTAGCTATTAAACCAAATAAATGCTGTGTAAAGGAGCACCTCAAATATATTGATTATAGCCATGTTACAATTTAGAAGCAGCAATCAAGGAGATGCTATGCTGTCCATAAGTCAGAGGAATAAAGGAATAGAGCAAGTCATATCAAACCCAAAACACTCAAAATAATTGACCTCATAGTATACTTAGAAATGTGAATGACATAAGTAAATTTGTTTCATCCTAAAGTTATCTCCCAGCTATTAGAGTTACTCAGCACCTCCATCATGTTCCTTACATTTATTCAATAAATAGTTATTGAGTGCCTATTACGTCTGAGGCACTAAGTACACCAAGGCACTACTCCCGGGGCACCTGAGTGGCTCAGTGGGTTAAGCCTCTGCCTTCGGCTCAGGTCATGATCTCAGGGTCCTGGGATCAAGCCCCACATCAGGCTCTCTGCTCAGTGGGGAGCCTGCTTCCCCCTCTCTCTCTGCCTGCCTCTCTGCCTGCTTGTGGTCTCTGTCTGTCAAATAAATAAATAAATAAATAATCTTAAAAAAAAAAAAAAAGAATACATCTCTGAACTAAGGAGACAAAAAGTTCCTACTTTCACAGAGTTTATATTCCACTGAGGGGACAGAGACAAGGAGAGAAGTAAAATATTACCATATGTCACATGGCAACGTTTATAAAGAAAAACAAAGCAGGGATGGAGAATATGAGCCCAGGAGGGAATAGGAAGAGCCCTTCAGAATAGGACAGTCTAAGAAGGCCTCACTGAGAAGGTATATTTGATTCTTGGGGGTGACCTCTGAGAAACTATGAGAAGAAAATACCTGGGGTATTAAGTGGGACTAACACCTGGAAAGACCCTGAGGTGGGGGTATGCCCAGCTTACCTGAAGGACAACAAGGAGGTCAGAGTGACTAAGGCAGAGTGAGGGGAGAGGAAGTAAAAGGTCAGGGCACCAGGCAGATCCTGATGGGCCTTACAGGTGGTTGGAAAGACTTTGGCTTTTGCCCCAATAATAGTGCGGAAAAGAACAATAAAAGCAGGTCAGAGCACGGGCTCTTAAGGCTTTTTGAGACATAAAGTTGGGAAACCACTTCACCAACAGTTTTTTAGCTGAATCATCACAAGCAACACAGGCCCAAATAGAGTACATATCTCAGCCTTGGACAATATTTTAGCTTTTTAGAATTTCCACTCTGTAGAACTGATCCCAGAGAGATCCACATCCTTGGAAACCTTAAAAACTGGATTACTAATCTATCTCCTGTGAAGCAGATTGGGTCCATCTCTGTGCAACTTTGTTCTTGTATAATTTATTTGCTTTCTCACCCCCATTAGGTTTCCTTTTCTGTAAAATGGAGTAAATACCACTTGTTCTTCTTTGGCTTGCGGGTATCTGTGAATCATTTTAAGCTTCTTGGAAGAAAACTACCATGTAAATTCAATGGAACATCATTACCACACTCTTCTCTAACAATACCCTGCTCTACCAATGCTGGTTCCTAATAGGACATTTACAATAGTACAGTGCTCATTTATAACATCTTTTTCCTCTACTGTACTTAGCAATTTGAAAGGAATGGGGGGGGAGGGCAAAGAAAGATCCAACACTTTCCAGTGAACAAAATGTAAAAGCCCTTTTATTAAAAACAAAAACAAACAGGGGAGCCTGCGTTGCTCGGTCAGTTAGGCTTCCGACTCTTGATCTCGGCCCAAGTCTTGATCTCCATTGTGAGTTCAAGCCCTGCACTGGGCTCTACGCCTGGCATGGAGCTACTTAAAAAAAACAACAACAAAAACCAGGAGCCCCAGAAATGTATTTAATATTGTATAAAAAGCAAACTGTGGCTGGGCACCTGTGTGACACGGTTAGTTAAACATTCGACTCTTGGTTTCAGCTAAGCTTATGAGCTCAGGGTTATGAGATTAAGCCCTGCATGGAGCCCCACATTGAGCCCCACGTTGGGCTCCCTGCTCATCACAGAGTCCACTTGGGAATCTCTCTCCTTCTCTCACTCCCCAATCCCCTGCTCACACTCTCTCACAAATAAATAATTAAAGCTAAATAAACATTAAATAGCCTCACAGGTGTAATAGCAGAGGTATAACTCATTTATTGCCTCCTACTAACCACAGCGATTTATGGATTCCAATTTACAAAATATTTGCTGGATTTCCACATGAAATTAAGAACCATTACGTATACAAATGTGTTTGATGGGTGCTTATAAAAGAGATATCTCCTTAACTTGAAAAATTATCATTAAGCATATTCTGTAGCTTCCTTCTCTCCTCTGGGTGCCAGGCTTCTAACAACAAAACCAAGTCAAGAGAGGCTCTGAGCTGAGACTGTAGAAGGCAAGCACTTGAGATTGTTAGTGCACACAGCGGAACTCCGTCTGAGGGTGTACTTCTGACTCTGTTCCAAAGTCAATTATAAATTAATTGGATATTCTGCACCTCCATTAACATAAATAACTGAGGGTTGACTGTGCCTTGAATATTTATACTTCTTTTAAAGTCTGGCCTCAAAACAAAATCCCAAAACTTTGAAATCTCTGCTTCCAAGGAGCCCCAACTTGTACAAAGCAACGCATATGCTATTTCAAAATTTATGATGTCAGGTTCCTGTATTAGATAACCTACCATGGTCTGTTAAAAAATGAAGAGAAAGGAAATAAAAGTTGTTACATAAAAAGGTAGATACTGACTAAATAAACATTCTGATGTACAAATATCTTTGCAAATGAAACACAAATGAGAGAAACAGAAGGAATACAGAGATCATCAGAAATTAGCAGGATATTGGGTATTCTGGGTCAACCTCAGAAAACAGTACTCATCATTTTCATGCCTTTTGAGTCTGGAAATAAATGAATCATTTATACAGAGCCCACACTGGTGTGTTTTTCATCTGTGGCATTCTTTGATGTACAGAATTTTAGAGCTGGAAAAGCCTGGGCTCTAGGGTTCAAGTTCCGACTATGCCACCTACTAGCCACATGACCTTGGCAAATCATAACACCTGGAGTCTCAGTTTCCTTATCTGTAAAACGTGAAGAATAGAAGTACTGTACTTCCCTCACAAAGCTATTATGAGGAGGCAACGAACTAATAGATGTAAAGTGAACAGCACACACTTGCAATGCACTATTATATTTGAATCTCTCATTTTTACAGGTGGGGAACCTAAAGCCTAGAGAGGTAAAAATCATCTTGTCCCAAAACACCCAACTACTGTAAAGGCCCATTTAGCCAAAACGGCTCCATTTGGGTTGAATAGCCATTGTGTTGTTTAGTCCCAAAACACCCAACTACGTAGTGACAGAGTCAGAGCTAAAGTCCAGCCCCTCGAGTCGCAGTGTAGTCACTCTGTCAATGAGAGCCCGCTAAAGCATTCTCTCTCTGGTTTTGGCCAAAGCTTTAATTATAAAGATTTCTCTCCCTCCTCAAATAATTCATTCCAGGCCCTGATTACAAATAAAGCAAAAAAGGCAAAGATAGGACAGCTACGTGTTGACTAATAGGTAAGTTAAGGGGCAAGCAGAGACATTGCACAAGGGGGAATTTATCCAGCAGGTGTTCACTGCTAGTGGCCCAGTGCTAAACCACCAAGCTGCCACTGCAGGTCTGAAGCCTCGGGACAGCACATTCTAATCTGGATCATAACTTTATCCTAAAGTCTAAGAAAATCCAGGACAACCCGCTGAGCAGGAAGAGTGTGACAGTCAACGAACTGTTGACCTCTCCTGTGCCACACTACAATCCTCTTGCTCTTTTGCCTCGAGAAAGAGGATTGATTTCAAGTTGTCCTTCTGAGTGACATTTATAAATATGGAACAAGAATTGGAAAAGAAAATGGGGCTGTAATCATTTATAGAAGTGGTAGCAACAATATTACTAGAAATAACAGAAACAAATCTTGACAAGAGGTAAATAAACCAGAAAACAGGACAGTTAGACAATGCATATGCTCTAGCACATTTTCCATCAACAATGGTATAAACCACGAGAAAAAAATGTATATCCAGATGAAAAATAAAAACAGTAAGAAGTTATAACCACTATCATTTAGTGCTTTTTACCAGACACAGACAAGGAATTAGGAGAGCTGGAAAGTTTCCTTGACATGGATTAATTGAACAAAATGTAAAGAAATGTCAGATTTTCTGAAATTCTCTGGGAATTCCAGAAACCACAGCGAGGTTACTATTTATTTTTTAAGACATTGTTCTTGTACCTTTACGTTTCCCAGTGCAGAGCACCGCTAATTTTACAGTGCAGAGCACCGCCAATTTTACAAAGGCCTGACTATGTCTTTGGAGAAAATCAAACTTGATAGGCAGCTACAATAATTCATAGCAGAAGGATACATTGAATTATCTAAAATTCCTCAAGGCCAACAGAGAAGACTGCCTTCAGATCTGCGGCACCAGGGTACAGCTATCTATCAAGCAAGCTGAAGTGCAGCAAAGCATGAATCTAGGAGATACAAACTTCAGTTACAAGGAAGGCTTGGTTAACCACAGTCCCGTAAACCTGAGCTGCAGTGTAATCTGATAAGGACCAAACAGCATGGATTCTAGAAGTGTAAACCATGTGTTCCTAACACACTAGAGTTCTTTGAAAGAATTAATCAAATAGTAGATAAAGAAAAAGTGGTGCATATCATCCAAAAGGTTGTTTGGTATTTTTAAAATAAAGTCTCTCTTAAGAGGTTATTAAGAAAATTTGGTAACTATTGTGGATCAGAAATTGATTAACAGACAATAAACCAGGACCAATACTGAGAGCATCCAGCGATTATTAGGCTAGTGTACAAATTTATGAATGACCTAAAAGAAGCTTATGTGAACAGAAAAAGTGAACACTAAAAATTGCCAATAATGTAAACTACCCAATAATAAAATACAAAAGGCCTTGCTAAATAATAGATACAATGAAATTCCCTCTTCACAAAGTAAAGAAACAACATCTTTAAAAGCTAATAGCTTAAAAAAAAAAAAAAAGATTGGCAGGATTTACCAGAGTGAGAAAAGGTAGAATAAGCAAAGATGATAAAAGATTGGTAAAATAATGAATGGCAAAGAGAATGCCAGCTAGTCTCTGTTATATACCTTTTACGTTATGCATACACAGAGCCTTATAGTAACGTAACACAACACAAAATAAAAGAGACACTATTTTATGCAGCATATAATTAACCCATTGAACATGCTGCCATAGGACATTAATAAGACACAGAGTATGGCTCCCAAAGACCTCAGAAATATCAAAATACGGTTTTATAGTAAAATTACTTATGGAAAAAAATGAAAATGGAGCATACACCTCATGCTTCAGGGTATCAACAAGGCAAGCTCAGGAAGAAAGTTTCCTTTTCAGTTATAGTCAAATGATTTGTGAGTTCAACTTTCAAATATTGCTAATTCCATCCTAGAACTCAGATTAAATGAACAGACTCTTATCTAAAAACTCTTTTGCCATTTTTTCCAGATACATTCTTTTTGCCTGTTTATTTTTCTGAATAACCAAGCCCTCCATTTCATTTAATTCTTCTTCTACTTCACTTATCCCAGTTTCAAAATGTTGCCTAAAAAATGATCACGAAGAACCAAAAATCATATACATAAAACTACATATTTGGAAGAGTTCTATAATTTGTTAAATTTTCTCACCTTCTTTAAGTAGACAAAAATTTGAATTCATTTTTGGTTCTGTTCATATCACACAATTAAAATCTGAGGCCGAATGCTGAAGTAAAGCATGTTTAATAACATCTTAACCTATGCCCAAGAGCTACAGCAAGAAATGCCCTTTTATAAAGTGAATTTTAATCAATAAGGAACATAATTCTATGTAATAAGACACAAGAATGCCACAGTAAAAAAAAAAATACAGCCCTTTGGGCTCTATCTTCACCATGGGGTATGAGCAATTCGTCTATGAAAAGCTATGGCCCCAGTCAGTTCATAAATTCAATACATAAAGAATAGGCTATGAATGAATTGTAGACAAAATTCACAGCCTGAAAGCCTAAGAAACTGTGTCTGAAAAGCTTTGTGGGTCAGTAAAAAAAACAACAAAAAAAACATTAAATTTTTTTCAAAAATAAAATTATGTGTAGACAAGACCAAAGGAGGCAAGTTTACACCTTGTGTCCATTTTGTAATGCAGTCCTCTCCATTTTGGGCTTAGCAATAGGGCGCTACACGTGGTATAAAGCCAGCTGTAGCATTCAAGCTTGACTGAATTTTAGAAGTGACACAGGGATCAAATATGCTCCAAGGACGTTCTAGAATTTCAGGGTGCTTCTGACCATTACAACCTCCTCACAATTGTATGGTAACAGATGGTCACTAGACTTATTGTGGTGATCACTTTGTAATGCATACAATATGAAATTATTACATTGTACACATGAAACTAAATAATGTTATATACCAATTTTCCTTCAATTAAAAAAAACCCTCTTTCATGTTCACTTTGAATTTAAACAGGCTATAAAGTACGACCCTCATGTCAATTAAATAGAAGTCCATATATTTAATCTACCAAAAAATAGTGTTCAGAACACATCACTTGCAAAGAATGGCCATATTACGTGGATCTAAAGAGGCAATGTAATATCGGAGTTAAAAACAACCAGATGATCTTCTAAAATGTGGAATTTTATGTGTTTCTTCTTTAGCATAAAACAAGATGTTTTAGAATGCCAATAAGGCAATATCCTTAAAAGAGGAAACAAACAGAAAACTAAACAGCAGAAGCTCTTGCATGGTATTTGGCTTGAGAGACAAAAGAAGAAAAGTATAATTCGAACAGATGGAAAGTGAAATGTAATAAATTGTCCTTACCTGCATTAGTTTTCCTTCTGCTGGAGTTATTTCAGCAACACCAGCAAAAACGCCTTCCAAAGTGAGATTCAGTTTTCCTGTGGGGTCCATTTTCAAGGGGATCACTCTGATAATAGCTTTCTGCTCTGCTGATCTTTCTGACTCCACCGCTGCCGCCAGTACCAGTCCTGTGTGTCCAAAACCTGCCTGCAGGGTAGCCATCAGCAGCCAGGGCCAGAGGGCAGCCAGCTGCAGCTGGTGGCCACCACTCATGCTACCAGCTGCAGCAATGCACTTGGGCCATACATACCGCTTCCACCAGCCAATTCCAAGTGCAGCTTCTCAGATCCAGACAAATGGGGGAAAAGAGAATTGATACTTCAGTTTCTGAAAGCCAAGTCGTAGTCTGGGCCCTTCCTTTCTCTAAAGTGTCTTCCCACGAACAGGTGGCTTTCCTGATCTGTCCGGGCAGACGGTGTCTTCAGCCCACTTCTGAGGCGGGTCTGTCATTTTCTCCCATCTTCACTATGATTAGTAAAGATACCACCGCTTCTCTTCGGGATTTCCAACTTCGCTTGAGGTGAAATGTTACATCCTGAACCTTTATTATGTCAGTTCCTGTGGTGCTGGTCTTCCATATGCATCAAGTTGCTGAACCACTAAAACCGACGTTAATGAACCAAACCAGGCAAAGGAAATAACGAAAGCCATGCATCGAAGGTGAGAGTGAAAAACGCCAGCTCGGAAAATGAAGAGATGGTCCTTTTGAAGCCACAAAATGTGTCAACAGCAAAAGACTAAAGATCACAGGGGGAAAAAAGGTGTTTTGTTTTGTTTGTTTTAATGGAGAAGGAGAGGGTACAATACTTGAGGCCACACCTTGAGAGACGTCCAAAGATGCTACGACATGAACTCACAAAAGTTTCCACATTAAACTGTATTTTAGTGCAGCCAAAGTTCTAGGCCCATGGAATTTATACTTTTCATGAAGTTAAATATGCTATCATTTTTAATGTTCTACCTAAATTTGCCTACAATTTAGATGCTAATTTATATGCCTTCACAGAGTACAGGATAATCCTGAGTCTCACCGCCTCTTCCAACTTTCACTATTGGAAGAGTATTTGGAAAGGTTAGCTTTCCAATTATTTTTCCCAGTTAAATGATATTTCTATCTTTGTTTTCCATTCTCTCTTAGGGATTCCGACTTTTATTCTCCTACTTGAGAATGCCAAGCGCTTTGATTTCCCATGAGATGCTTTTAGAAACTACTTTCTTATCCAGATCTTATAATCTGTAATTTTCCACGTTCTTAAGTAAAACAAAGAACTATTCCTAACACGTTTTCAAATTCCTCGAGGGGGTGGGGAATAAAAGTTAGGGGGACTAGAGAGGTGATTAGTCTACAGGCTCTAAGTAGAACATCCTGAAAAAGTAAAAATAAGCCTGAGGAGAGTAGATCTGTGCTATTTCTAGGCACACTTGCGAATCTGGGTCTTTGTACAAACAAAACTTTAGTTCTAAGATATTAAAATGTGCACCCTTAAGTAAATATAAATGCACTTCAACCATAAAGCCTGCCGTGTTCAGAGGTCAAGTTAAAAAAAAATCTTATAAAGTCTTTGGAATAAGTGCTGAAAAGCCAAGCAATTGAACATGAACCTGTTATACAGATCCTTCTCTTTTGCTGAGGCAGAGGGAGAAAAATAAGAATTTCAAAAGAAATCTGCAAACCTGTTGCGCTGTCGGGCCCACCGGAATCCACGGGGGTGAAAGAAATTCAATTATGCTTTTATAGGTCCTGCTCAAAAAAGGTTTCAACTGCTTAACCAAGTACAGCTCATTCTTCCACCTTCTTACTCTGCAACCAGACCAAGGGCCCCACACTGCAGGTAGGTGCCGAGAAATTCCGCAGCCTGAAAAAGTAATCCATGCAGGTCAAAGGCAAACATTTACTCCAGGCTTAGAGCTACTGTTCCCAAGAACTCTAAAAAGCACTTATAGAGGATCCAAAATCATTTCTGAAATCTCCTTTCTAACAAATGTTCTTTTTCTCCCCGAACAGCATATAAAATGATCAAATCTTGAGAGAGAAAAGGAGCAAAGTAGCAAATACATCAGCAACAATTCACTACCAGGAACACAGAAAATCCCAGAGGGAGAAAGCAGTATCTCTGAATCACGGATGGGCTTGGAAAGTTCGGAAAGATTCGAGTGCTTCTCTTCCAGAAAGACAATTCTGGATCAACTCCCTAGAGGAGGAAGCCTGTGGTTTGTAATTGGTGTTCTAGCTCTGACTCCCTCCCCTGGGACTGCAATCACGCTCTCTACCTGCTGACACAAAGTGAGGGTGGAGCAGCTAGAGGCAACCCGCCCCTCCTCCTGGCTGGCTGGAGGGCAAGGGCTTGAGTGCGCGCACACTTACGGAGCCAGGCACGTTCTTTCGCTCTCTGCTCTCTCGGCTCCTCTACGCCCTCTATGGAGCCACAGCCAAACTGCATCCAATTCAGTGTTCTAACTCTGTCCTGGTAAGCAAGCTACCACATGTAAATCAAGTCCGCTCACACACACATCTAAGCAGCTTCGGCATCCAGGAGAACGTAAATGGTTGTATGAGGAAATAAAGAGAATAAAATAGTGAAAACCCAGAACATGAAAGAGCAGACACAAGACTATGCAAATAATAAGTTCAAAGGGGTTTCGATTCTGCTGTTTTCCGGTTTTAGTGTCTAGAAAGGGCACAATGCCAGGATGAAGTGATCCAGTGCTATAGTCCTTATTGTTGTCTCATGGCTGCTACCCCAGCAAGAACCCTGTCCATTTTACCATAGTTTTGCTTCAGCTTTTACGTATTTAAGTTCAGCAGCTCTTTTCTAAACTGTGTCTATATGGAGCTTTTAGATCAGGCTGGTGTCAGAGGTCTGGAACCTCTTATTTTCTTCTCACATCATCGGAGAGTGAAAAAATACTATGGATCACACCCATGCCCTCAATGTAAGATTGCGAAAAGTCTGCCATAAACACAAGCAAAGGGGTAAAATATATATCCTTCATAAGAAGCGTGTAGGCAAAAAGAACACCAATTCTTGGCTAACTATGAACTCTACCCCTTTTAGTTACCTTGTCATGAGAATGCAAAAGTTTCTAGCATATGTTTCTAAAATTTGAATTTTCAAATTTGCCAGATTATATTGGACTGTGTCCAGACATTTTATTTTTGACCTATTGCCAACAATCTCTCCAAACTGCACAAATGTACAATGTGAACGTGGTTAACATATTGGAAGGCAGCTATGCTCACCACTATACCACCAACACTTGGTTAACATATTGAAGTGCACACTTAGATTGCTTTTACACTGAAATTTTAGTTGTGGTAAGAAGCACAGAAGATTATAAGTGTTTTAATTGTACAAATGAGAGTATATAAATTGATCATCTGTAAAATGTGGCTAACAATAATTGTATTGTAGGTTCGTTATAAAACTTCAAGCTGAGGGGCGCCTGGGTGGCTCAGTGGGTTAAAGCCTCTGCCTTCGGCTCAGGTCATGATCCCAGGGTCCTGGGATCGAGTCCCGCATCGCGATCTCTGCTCCACAGGGAGCCTGCTTCCCTTCCTCTCTCTCTGCCTGCCTCTCTGCCTACTTGTGACCTCTGTCAAATAAATAAATAAAATCTTAAAAAACTTCAAGCTGACATAATGCCTCTAGAGCAAAAAAGTATGAGTGCTTTCTTTACCTTGGAAATTTTTTCCCTAAAAAAGGTTTATGGGAGGGGCGCCTGGGTGGCTCAGTGGGTTAAAGCCTCTGCCTTCGGCTCGGGTCATGATCCCAGGGTTCTGGGATGGAGCCCCGCATCGGGCTCTCTGCTCACTGGGGAGCCTGCTTCCTCCTCTCTGCCTACTTGTGATTTCTTTCTGTCAAATAAATAAATAAAATCTCAAAAAAAAAAAAGGTTTATGGGAATAATTTTGGCATTTTAGGCCTAATAATTGACATAGAGCTGAGAAATAAGCTCTAAAATAAATTCTTTTTTTAAAAATTTTTTTCTTTTTTTCATTTATGAGAGAGAGAGAGAGATCACAAGTAGGCAGAGAGGCAAGCAGAGAGAGAGAGGGGGAAGCAGGCTCCCTGCTGAGCAGAGAGCCCGATTCGGGCTCAATCCCAGGACTCTGAGATCACAACCCAGGCCAAAGGCAGAGGCTTAACCCACTGAGCCACCCAGGCACCCCCTAAAATAAATTCTTAATTTAGCATGTTCTCTTTATTGGTTGGACCTTAAGAACATAATGCAACTATAGACCTTTACAGCTCTTTTCAAAAAAATTTTTTTTTAAAGATTTTATTTATTTGACAGAGATCACAAGTAGGCAGAGAGGCAGAGAGAGAGGGGAAGCAGGCTCCCCGCTGAGCAGAGAGCCCAATGTGGGGCTCAATCCCAGGACCCTGAGACTGTGACCTGAGCCGAAGGCAGAGGCTTTAACCCACTGAGCCACCCAGGCGCCCCTCAAACAAATTTTTTTAAAACTTCTATGGTTTTATATTTTTTATTTTATGTATATTGTGTAATAGTATAGCATAAATAATGCAAAATATACATTACTATATATTTAATAGATGCAAAAACATCTCCTACCAGTGGACTTTGCCTCAGCTGTTCCTGCTTGAAACTTGCAAAGGAGTTAAGAGACCCAAACAAACTTAAGAGTTAATATACACACTTAGTTAAAAGAAGGAAAATAAAAATAGATGTGGTTGCTCTCTCTCAAGGAAACTGCACCATCTAGGAATGATGCTAATATGCATCATGAACCTGGGTATCCCGTGAGATACTCAGGATCAAACAAAACAGCCCTATGTAGTTTATTGCACTGATATACTGTGTTTACTAAGTCACCAGAATTGACAAACAAGAGAAATTATTCTCTGGCTTATACCTCAGGGGTTGATATGCCACAACTTCCACAGAGATGTCCTAAAGATGTCATTACTGTGGTAATGAAATGCCCATCTCACTGACATCAACCACCTAAACTTACCCATGAGAAAGATCATCCTTCAGGATCTATTTTCACATCTGGATTGACTAAAGTTACTGAAGACTATTCATCCTTTTCCTTAAAAAAATAGGTTTTTATAAGCATGTCCAAGAATTGTCCATATCCCTAATGGCATTTGAAAGATTCAATTGCATTGGGAAAATTTTCAATTTTCCCAATTGGGAAAATTGGGAAAATATTCAATTGCAAATGGGAAAAAAAAAAAAAAAACCCTGACACTTTTTATTTAGAGTCAGATTCTTTGAAAAACAGAATACATTCTTTTTTAAATTTTGCTAAGATGACTGAGGTTTCTACTGATCACCAATAAAACAGTAAAAACAAGCAAGACAAGTCCAGTTGAAATACTCACTTTATTGTTGACTGATTGAAATTTATCGTGCTTAAGGTGCTGAAATACTGAGGTGCTAGTCAGAAACCTTGTTCATATGTGTCAGACCCTACTGGCTAATTCACACAAAGATTTTATTTTATCTTTTGCCATTTTCCCCAAGTCAGTGATGATAGCTTTAGTTGATAGGTAGCAGGCATGTGAGCAGAGCAGGAGATCCAGCTCCTTGGTCTGTTGTATTCATATATAAAAAAGTTTGGGAAGCTGATAAAGGTATTTCATTAATTAAGCTTTAAACCACTGAAACCAAATCCATGCCAAGGTTTCTGCTTGACACATGTTCCTCAAAAGATATTATTTCTTTCAACATACACAAAGCTAAAAAGGCATATTAAGGGAAGGAATGTCTCCTATTCAGTTTATCAGCTTCTCAACATGACAGAGAAAAGGCAAAGTTCCTTCATTTGGAAATTGGGTCTCCTCTTCACATACTCTGCCAAAATACATAGTCAGGCCAAAAGATGGAGGAGTCTTGATAATTTGTTCATCTTTTAAACCTTGCTAATAAAGATGAGTAAATGTCCATCACATGGACATCAACTAGTCTAATCAGATGGACCAAACAGGTCACTTTTCAGAATCTACTTTCATATCTAAACTGAGTCATGCATACCAATATAGAACTCATCCTTTTTCGAAAAACTATCCCTGTAACATTTCTATGGTTTGACATCATTGGGAAGGTGCAATGCAATTTAAGAAATGAATTGTTACACCCACAAAGAGTAGCACAGTATTTATATCATATCACTAAGTGCCTTTTCTTTTTAATTAGTTTCATATTCCTAGGCTTTCCTTTTGTTCCTGCAATTCTTATCAGGACAACTGAAACAGAATCCAATAAGGAAGTTCTAGCCGGTTTAAAAGACTTTAAAATCAGAAAGTTTCTTGCTGTCATTGAATGAGCAAGTGAGGGATCAACCACAGAAAGTGGATAGCCAAGATACCTCTCCTAAAAACTGGTCCCACAGTCCTATTATTTGAATTTAGAATCCTACAGAGGGGATAAAATAAAAATGTTATGGTCTATCCCACTATCTAAAATTCTCTCAGAAGCTTAAACCAGACATAAATTATTAAGAATGTCAGAGGTACAGTTTCTGTTAAATGACTGCTAATTAGTTTTTCCCAAAATTTGCACACAATATCTCATATAGATGAGAATTTATAAGTACTGAATATAAAAAGCTAATGCAAAAAAAACAGTGTTAAATCTCTTAATGTTTTTGTTCACACATTTTCCCCTTCAAAATAAATATCTTACACATGCATCCTTTATCCTTCTATCCTGCAATATTAATAAAAATACAAAGCTTTAAAACTTTTAAATCTACCAGCATTTATAAATATAATAAACAAATACTTTTCTTTAGAAGACACTTAAATAAGTGATATATAACAAAACCTTCTTACCATTTATGATAATGTATCATTAAAATTAAAGAAAGATATGAAAATAGAAGAATGCTCCCATTAATATAAAAGAATCAGGGGCTGTTAAGTGTGATGGATGGTCCAAGTCCGGATGCCTTGCTTTTGAAACAGAATGCTGGGTTGGGAAATAAGAGCATTTCCTGGTTAATCACTTAGAAAATTAGCTCTTTCTCAGAGTTTCTTCCCTGGAATTCCTGACCCATTTAGACCTGTGATCTTGGTGACCTCACATGCCTTTGTTTCTCAAACAATCTTCTCTAGAAGGATCATACTGTGACTTGAAACAGACTGAGCTCCCCACTGGCGTTGTGCTGACTACAGTTTGAGAGCGGCAAGACAGCAAAGCAGCACACACACAGATGATTCTCCAGCACACAGATGCGGCAGCTTTTAGATGCTTCTGGACTGTAACAGAAGGCCAGGACTTTTCATTTGAAAGGGATCTGGGCAGCAAAAAGAAAAAAAAAAAAAGGCTGCTTGATGTTTAGTAGTTTGTCAAGGTAAAGGTAAATAATCTGAACAGCTGTAGTAAATACCAAAGTTCCAATTCTCAATTAACAAAATTTTCAATTAACAAAACAAAAATACTTTTTTTTCCGTAACAGAACTGAAAAAATCCCAACAGTGTGTCATGTGCAAAGCTAGTCTGCCTCCAGCTACAGCTAGTGCACAATGTCACATTTGTTATCCATTCCTCACTCTTTTAATTCTTCCTCCTTTGGAAAGTGCTCCTGCTTGCAGGCCACGTCCACCAGCAGATGAAGATCTAGAAAGAAAGAAGGTTTGTTTACTCACTCTTAGCCTCTTGGACTGTAGAGTTCGATAGGTAAGTCTTCAGACAAGAAGAACAAGTTGCTTGTGTTTAAATGTAGAATTGGATCTAAAATTACACTATCTCATCAGATTCTCAGTTTTTGGTCATTCCTTATACGTCTAGAGCACACAGACACAGTCCAGTTGTTAACCCAATGAGACCAACAAAGTGTACAGTTTATATCTTTTCAGTGATGTAGCTGCCTCTTTTCATTTCAACTGCCTTTTAAGTGAAAAATTAAGGAAAGGTTTCAAAGGGATCAAAGTGAAATATACACACACACAAAAATTCGTTTCTTTGATACTATAACAATGAGTGGGTGGGTGGCTTGTGGGAATATGAAAAAGTCATGTCTTCAGAAATACAATGTTAAAATAAGTAATCACTATTTTTCCAAAGTTGATTGACTCCATAAAATTTCCACTTATTGACAACACAGCTGCTCTCTTATAGTAAAACGCATCTGAATTCTCTGTAAAAAAGAAACATACCCTTATAGAAGTAAGAGACAAAGAGGGTTGTTTCACCAAGAATGGAAAGAACTAAGGGTGTCTAGGTGGCGCACTCGGTTAAGCATCCAACTCTTCGTTTTGGTTCAGGCCCAGCCTCTGGCTCTGAGCTCAGTGCAGTCTGCTTAGGTTTCTCTCTCCCTCTCCCTCCTAAAATAAGTAAATAAATCTTAGGGCACCTGGGTGGCTCAGTGGGTTAAGCCTCTGCCTTCAGCTCAGGTCATGATCTCAGGGTCCTGGGATGGAGCCCTGCATTGGACTTTCTGCTCAGCAGGGAGCCTGCTTCCCCTTCTCTCTCTGCCTGCCTGTCTGCCTACTTGTGATCTCTCTGTCAAATAAATAAATAAATAAAGCTTTAAAATAAATAAATAAATAGATAAAACTTAAAAAAAAATGGAAAGAACTAAAAAGTGAACTCTTAGCTCAGGTAGTAGATTTTGTAAGACAAAAAACTAAGATCATATATAGAAGTAGAGCTAAAGGGTCTGAGTAACACAGGCAGAAGTAAAAAGACCCTAATCTGGCTTCTAGACTCAAAACTAATTAGTTTACAGCTTCTAGAGCAACATACACACTTCTGGTTTATAACTTCTAGACCAGAGAACCCTTTAAGTTTTTGCTGTGGTAGCACTTGGGAATTAAACTGAACAATACAGCGTGAATTCTTGATTTAATTCTAGACACAGACTTTTATCGTTATATTTCTAGAACACAGCTTTTGTGGGATTGACAGAGTAGGCAAGAGACCTAATTCAATAAAATAATTCTACTATCATATTTGAGAAAATCCAGAAAGCATATGGAATAGTAACTACTTTTGCCATATTTTGTAAAAGGCAAACCAGTCACTAGGGGCAGGTGAACTCATCTGGTGAAAAACACTACAACCTATTCATAAAGAGCAAGTGATCTGGGGCACCTGTTCGATTGTTGAACAGGTTAAGCCTCTGCCTTCAGCTCAGGTCATGATCCCAGGGTCCTAGGATCAAGCCCCACACTGGGCTCCCTGCTCAGCAGGAAGTCTGCTGATCCCCCTCTACTCCCCACCCCTGCTTTCTCTCACTGCCTTTCTCTTTCTCAAATAAATAAAATAAAATAAAAGAGCAAGCAATTTACCCAGATGAGCATCTTATTTATCACTTAAAATGCACTTCTTGTGCATCCATGATCATAACAACATTATTCACAATAACCAAAAGATGGAAGCAATCCAAGTGTCCAAGGACAGATGAGGGGATAAACAAAATGTAGTATATACAACAGTGGAGTATTAATTAGCCTTAAAAAAATCAGGAAATTCTGACATATGCTAAAACACGGTTGAGTCTCGAAGATATTAAGCTCATTTAAATCAGTCAGTCATAAAAAGACAAATACTGTATAATTCCACTGGACGAGGACCCAGAGCAGTCAGATTTATACAGACAAGTGGCATGGTGGCTGCCACGGGCTGTAGGCTATTATGGGGGTTACTGAATGGACACAGTTTCAGTTTAGGAAGATGATAAAAGCTCTGGAGACGGATGGTGGTAATGGTAGCACAACAAGGGGAATACGCTTCATGCCACTGAACTGTACAAAATGGTTAACATGCTAAATTTCATGTTATGTATATTTTACCACAAAATACAGTGCTCCTTTTCAGCCTATATAACAATAAAAACCAGTCTCATATTTATATAACATCTTTTTTTTAAATAGTTAAAGTGCATTATTATCAGGTCACTTAATTGATCCTGAGGAGTAAACTGCTACCAGGAGCAAGAAACTCTACTCTAAGCCAAATGGTTAATAAGTAAAGCCAGTGGTTTCTCAACCTTGTGGCATACTGGAATCACCTGGGGATCTTTTAAAAAATACTGATGCCTATGGTTCCTACCACAACATTCTGCTTTAATTGGTGTGGAGTGCTACCTAGGCATCAGGATCTCTAAAAGCTGCCCAAAAGATTTAAGAATAATACCTAATGATGAACATCTTCTAAACACCTCAGCTCCATATCAGAAGAAGGACAGGCCATATGGTTAAAGAACATATTTAAGGTAAAGGCTAGTAAAGCCACTGGGCACCTGGGTGGCAAATCACTAAGTGTCTGACTTCAGCTCAGGTCATGATCTCAGGGTCCTGGGATCAAGCCCCTTATCAGGCTCCCTTCTCCGTGGGAAGCCTCCCTCTGCCTGCCGCTCTGCCTACTTGTGACCTCTCTCTCTCTGTCAAATAAATAAATAAAATCTTTAAAAAAAAAAAGGCTAGTAAAGCCACTACAGATTTCAGATGGGGAGACAGATTGAAGAACAGCAGCAAAAACCACTTTTTTTTTTTATGATTTTATCATATTGATAGGTTCAAATCATGGACAAGAACACATCACAGACAGGCATGCTTGAGAAAGCAATAGACCAGGGGCGTCTGGGTGGCTCAGTGGGTTAAGCGTCTGCCTTCCACTCAGGTCATGATCCCAACTCTGCGTCAGGCTCCCTGCTGAGCAGAGAGCCTGCTTCTCCCTCTCGCTCTGCCTACTGCTCTGCTTACTTGTGCTTTCTCTCTCTCTCACTGTCAAATATGTAAGTAAAATCTTAAAAAAAAAAAAAAAAGCAATGGCTTGGGTGGCTCTATAACAGCCTCAGAATGAGTTACGTAAATGAGTGTGTACAACAAACCCTCTTAACCTTCATGATTGGCTTTAAGGATTTTTATTTATTTACTTGACAAAGATCACAAGTAGGCAGAGAGGCAGGCAGAGACGGGGGGTGGTGGGGGGGTGGAGGGGCCTTGGGGGTGGGGAAGCAGGCTTCCCGCCCAGCAGGGAGCCCAATGTGGGGCTCCACACCAGGACCCTGAGATCATCACCTGAGACGAAGGCAGAGGCTTTAACCCACTGAGCCACTCAGGCGCCCCTCATGATTGGCTTTAAATTAGCATTTGGCACGTGGCTTCCAATAACGAGCATCAAAACTTTGTAATTTTATCAAAGTGAGCTTCATTCATTAACAAAGCTGCTGGTTAAGAAGTTAAGAGTATAGAGACCAATAAAAATACAAAAAGAGGGACGCCTGGGTGGCTCAGTTGGTTAAGCGGCTGCCTTCGGCTCAGGTCATGATCCCAGCGTCCCGGGATCGAGTCCCGCATCCGGCTCCTTGCTCAGCAGGGAGCCTGCTTCTCCCTCTGCCTCTGCCTACCACTCTGTCTGCCTGAGCTCCTGCTCTCTCTCTAATAAATAAATATCTTTTTTTTTTAAGATTTTATTTATTTATTTGACAGAGAGAGATTCCAAGTAGGCAGAGAGGCAGGCAGAGAGAGAGAGAGGGAAGCAGGCTCTCCGAAGAGCGGAGAGCCTGATGTGGGGCTCGATACCAGGACCCTGAGATCATGACCCAAGCTGAAGGCAGAGGCTTTAACCCACTGAGCCACCCAGGTGCCCCATAAATAAATATCTTTAAAAAAACATATTAAAAAAATACAAAAAGACATAGACTAGCTGGGTGCTACTAGATGTTTATATGACTTCACTTAGAAATAGAAGCTTGCATACTCATCCCAGAACTGAAAGGCCTTGAGGGAGAAGAGCATTGCATCTACTTGTTTGGGAATGTTAATTCCTACTGAGAGCACCCTCTAGGGTTTCGGGATTATTGTCTTAATGAAGTCTCATCCATAATCCAACAGCTACAAAACTCCGGAAGTCCTTTCTTTAGGAATGAATAGAACTTTACTTGTAAAAATTCACTTTCCCTTAACCAGAAAGTAAATACCCCATCAAAACAGAAATGAGTATAGATTTTACCATAAGATTAATATTTGGGCATATCCAGGTTAGGGTGATAGCATTACAGAAATTGGAGGAGCATGACTGAATCTAATTTTCTTTACCTCTTGGTATTTTTGATCCAAAACATATATCCTTAAGTTAATATGTGCTCAAAAAGTCTACACACAGCATGGCAATGATTGTGATCTGCAATCTCCTTCTAACAAAACACACATCTATTAAAATCAATATAATCTGGATACTTAATCAACTTGAAGTTTCTTATTTGAAAAAAATTCAAAGAAAGCTTGAAGCGTGAGAAGATGCTCCTACTTAAGCCAGGCAGACACATCACATTTTCAAAATAATTCAGTTACAGAAGGGCACTTAGAAGTTCTGGAATATAGGATGCCCTGTTCAATGAGATATTGAACAATATAATGATAGTCCAACAGTTAATGTTAGGATCATAGTATTTCAGAATTTGGAAGGAAAGGAGTCTTTAGAAGTGACTTCATGAGGGGCACCTGGGTGGCTCAGTGGGTTAAAGTCTCTGCCTTCCGCTCAGGTCATGATCTCAGGGTCCTGAGATCGAGTCCCGCATCAGGCTCTCTGCTGGGTGGGGGGGGAGCCTGTTTCCCTTCCTTCCCTTCCTCTCTCTCTCTCTCTCTCTCTGCCTGCCTCTCTGCCTACTTGTGATCTCTGTCTCTGTCAAATGAATTAAAAAAAATTTAAAAAAAAGAAGTGATTTCATGAAATTTCTTTATTTTTATCATAAATAATGTATTGTGAAAGTTGAAACCCTATTGAGGGGAGATACTCCTAATGATAGTGACAGCTGAAATTTAAGTAATGCTTTAGGAATTTCACCTTTGGTTCCAATCATTACTACTTTAATCTTGGAGTTTAGTATCAAAATTTATTTTATTTTTTTAAAAGATTTTATTTATTTATTTGACAGACAGATCACAAGTAGGCAGAGAGGCAAGCAGAGAGAGAGAGAGGGAAGCAGGCTCCCCGCTGAGCAGAGAGCCCAATGTGGGGCTCGATCCCAGGACCCTGGGATCATGACCCGAGCTGAAGGCAGAGGCTTTAACCCACTGAGCCACCCAGGTGCCCCAGTATCAAAATTTAAAACATTTGGTCATCTCTGAGAACTAAACTAAACACTAGCCAATTTTGAGCCCTCCTCAGAAGTACCTCCTTACTCTCTAAAGGGCTTCTCTGGTCATTAAGGATCAGAAACTAAGAACAATGACTTTCTAATATAAGTTGCAATAGACTGAATGTTTATCTCCCCGAAATTCATAGGTTGAAACCTAACCCCAATGTGGTGGTGTTAGAAAGCCGGAATTTCTGGAGGTCACTAGGTCATGAGAGTGGAACTTTATGAATGATATTAGTGTCCTTGTAAAAGAGATCCCAGAGAACTTCCTCACCCCTTCTGCCATATGAGAGGTAGCAGGAAGATGGCCATCTATGAACCAGAGGGCATGTTCTCACCAGACACTGAATTTGCTGTGCCTTGATCTCGGGCTTCTCAGTCTCCAGAACTGTGAGAAATAAATTTCTGCTGTTTATAAGCTAGCCACTCTATAGTGTTTCTGTTATAGCAACCTGAATAGAAGAAGACAGAGTAGGCCAACTTTTTCTGTAAAGAACCAGATAGTATATTAATATCTTAAGTTTTGGGGGCTATATGGCCTCAATTACAACTATTTGACTCTGCTGCTGTAGTGTGAAAGCAGTCACAGACAAAACATAAATGAATGGGTGTGGCTGTGTGTTCCAACTAAACTTTTTTTATTATAGACACTGAAACTGGAATTTCATATCATTTTTATGTGACATGAAATATTCTTCTTTTGATTTTCCTCCAGCCATGCTTAGCTTGCAGGCCATATAAAAACAGGCAGTGTGCTAGATTTGGTTCACAGGCCACAAGTTTACTGACTTGTAGCGCTCACTAGGGCTATAATCGAGAGAGTTAACCAAAACAGAAGATTTCATCAAATAGAATATTGTTGTAATAGTTGTAAAAAAGTTGTCTTTTCTTCAAAGAAGATTTACAAATGGCCAACAAGCATGTGAAGAGATGTTCAACATCACTAATCATTAGGGAAATGTAATCAAAACCACAATGAGTAAAATAAAGATTGCTAGGATTGTTAGGATGGCTATAATAATAACAATAATAATAATAATAGGAAAATAATAAGTGTTACTGAGGATATGGTAAAACAGGAACCCTTGTACATTGCTGTAGGGAATGTAAAATGGTGCAGCTGTTATGGAAAATAGTTTGGCCAATAGTTAAATGCAGAATTACCATATGACCCAGCAATTCCACTCCTATGTGTATACCCAAAAGATTTGTAAACAAATACTCAATACATATACACATATATTCACAGCAGCACTATTCACAATAGCCAAAAGGTAGAAACAACTCAAATGTTCATCAGCAGATGAATGGATAAGTGAATTGTGGTATATACATACGATGTACTATTATTTCACCATAAAAATTCTGATACAAATCCTACAATGTGGATGAACCTTGAAAACATTATGCTAAGTGAAATAAGTCAGACACAAAAGGTCACATATTGCATGATTTCACTTATATGAAATATCCCAGAAGAGGTAAATCTACAGAGACAGAACACAGATTGGTAGCTGCCAAGGGAATGGGGGAGAAGGCAATAGAAATAACTGCTTAATGAATATGAGGTTTTCTTTTGGAATGATGAAAATGTTTGGGAACTAGATAGAGGTACAGGTTGCAGACATTGTTAATATACTGTCACTGAGCTTTGCACTTGAAAATGGTTAATTTTATGTTTTGTGAATTTTATCTAAAAATGTGTATTTTCCTATTAATGTGAAATGACCAAATTTCCCTGCCAGAGAAAGCAGAAAATGGCTACAAAAAGTAAAATTCATAGCCAAACATACCTCAGTTTTAAATGTCAGAGCATTAGTGAAGTAAGTCAATCAGAGAAAGACAACTATCATATGATCCCCTGATATGAGGAAGTTGAGAGGCAACGTGGGGGCCTTGGGGGGTAGGAAAGGAATAAATGAAACAAGATGGGATCAGGAGGAGGACAAACCATAAGAAACTCTCACAAAACAAACTGAGGGTTGTCGGGGGGAGGGGGCTAGGGAGAGGGTGGCTGGGTTATGGACATGGGGGAGGGTATGTGCTATGGTGAGTGCTTGAAGTGTGTAAAACTGGCGATTCACAGACCTGTACCCCTGGGGCTAGTAATACATTATATGTTAATAAAAAGGCAAAAAATTATTTAAAAATTTAAAAATGTAAAAAAAAAATAAATGTCAGAGAATAATGACAAGATATGAAATGGCATCTTAGTAAGACATTCCCGGTTCTTGGTTCCAGAAGAATAGAACTATGGAGGACACTACTCGCGTGTCCCTATCACACCTAGCATTGTACCAAGCCCAAGGCAGTTGTTCAGTAAGTACTTGTTAAAAGAAACCTGAGGGGTGGTTTGAAAACATTATGCTAAGTGAAATAAGTCAGACACAAAAGGTCAGAAGTACCTCCTTACTCTCTAAAGGGCTTCTCTGGTCATTAAGGATCAGAAGCTAAGAACAACGACTTTCTAATATAGGTTGGACAGAAAGTAGAATAGTGGTTTCCAGTGGCTGGGGGGTGAGGAGGAATAGGGAGTTATTGTTTAATGAGTACAGAGTTTCAGTTTTGCAAAATAAAAAGAGTTCTGGAGGTGGATGGTGGTGATGGAAGCAACACAGTGTGAATGTACTTAATGCCACTGAACTATATGCTTAAAAATGTTTAAGATGGGGCGCCTGGGTGGCTCAGTTGTTAAGCGTCTGCCTTCAGCTCAGGTCATGATCCCCACGGTCCTGGGATCAAGCCCTGCATTGGGTTCCCTGCTCAGCAGGAAGCCTGCTTCTCCCTCTCCCATGCCTGCTTGTGTTCCCCCTTTTGCTGTCTCTCTGTCAAATAAATAAGTACAATTTTTTTTAAAATGGTTAAGATGGTAAAATGTAGCTTATATCTATTTTACCACCATTTTTTTAAAAGACTGCTTTTTTTTCCAAGCATTTTTTTAAAAGTAGATCAGTAAGAGTGGGGAGAAAAGCAATTTATTCCCTCAACAAACATTGAGTGCCACAGCTAACTGCTCGTTGCTGAGGATATAGCAATGAACAAAACAAAGTCCTTGCCCTCATGGAACTAACCATCAAGAGGGGAGAAAAATAATCAATAGAAGATGTCAAGTAGTGATAAGTCCTACCAAAGAAATACAAAAAGGGATAAAGAATAGAGATTGAGGGAGGGCAGGACATAGGGAATAGGGTGCTATTTCAGAGAACACGGTCAGGAAGATTTCTATGATGAGCTGGCATTTGAGTGGAGAACTGAATGAGATAAAGGAGCAAGCCGTGTGAAGGCTAACGATGTGCTTGGTTTGCTCAAAGACTAGTGAAGAGACTGTTGTGGCTAGAATAGATGAGCAGGACCATAGTGGTAGATGAAGTGAGAGTAGTTGCCAGGAACCAAATCATTCAGCATCTTATCTTGCAGGCCATAAATCAGGATTTTTAGATTTTATTCTAAGTGTGATGGAAAAGCATTGGAAAAATTTAAACAAGGAAATAATTAACATTTTTAAAAGGGTGACTCTGCTGTGTGAAGAAAAGGTTTTAAGGGCCAACAGAGCAGGAAGACTGGTTAAGAAGCTACTGCAATCATCGAGGCAAGAGATGGTAGTGCTCGGACCGTGGTGAGAGTATTCGAAGGTAATGAGAAATGGTCGGATTCTGGGTCTCCACTGATATTAAGATGATAGAATTTGCTAATGCGTTGGAGGTGAGAGAATAGAGTCAAGACTTTTGGCTGACTAGAGGTGGCTAGAAGTATTATTTCCTAAGATAAGTAAAATTGGGGAAAGGATGGAATATACTAAGTTTGGATCACCTATGGGACATCCAAACAAAGATGTAGCATAGGCAATAAGGTATGCAGGTCTGGAGTTCAGAGAAGTTTGAGGCTTAAGATATAAATTTAGGAGTCATCACTATAAAGATGATAATAAAAGCAATGAGACTGGTTGGAATTATCTAGGAATTGAAAGAGAAGAAAAGAGGTCTAAGAATTGAGCTCTGGGACTCATCAATAATTAAAAGTCAGGAAAAATATAGAAGATTCAGTAAAAGAAACTATGGAGTGACTAGTGCAGGTGCAGGTGAAGGAAAACCAGGAACAGGTGATACTGCAGAAGCCGAGTGAAGAAAGTACTTCAGGAAGTGTGAAGTGGTGTGTTCAAATGTCGCAGAGGTCCAGGAAAATGGGGACTGAGAACCTGGCAACTTCACGGTCAATGGAATCCTTGACAAGAGCAGTTTCAACTGAGTAACAGGAATGAAAACCTGGGTGAGGAAAGGATATGTTTAAGGAGCTTTCTCTAAGGGAAACACAAAAATGGAGTAATAGCTGGATGGAGATATGAATGAAGGAAAGGTGAAATAATTTCTTTTTATCATAGAATTGACGATGGCATGTTTGTATGCTGATGGGAATTACCTTACATAAAAGGTAAAAAGTGATTATTGAAGAGTAAAGGGCGATGACTGTAAGTGCTAAGTCCATAAGTGCACGGGATTCTGTACAAGAATGGAAGGACAGGCCCTCTTCCATGGTAACAAGGGGAAAGGCAGACCATAGCGTTACAACTGGAGGTAGACCGATAGATTTGTTGGTAGGAAAATATGAAAGTTCTCTTGTAGCTGCTTCTATTTTCTCAGTAAGAAACAAGGTTACAGGGGCGCCCGGGTGGCTCAGTGGGTTGAGCCTCTGCCTTCGGCTCAGGTCATGATCTCAGAGTCCTGGGATCAAGCCCCACATCGGGCTCTTTGCACAGTGGGGAGCCTGTTTCCTCCTCTCTCTCTGCCTGCCTCTCTGCCTACTTGTGATCTCTCTCTAAAAAAAAAAGAAAAAGAAAAAGAAACAAGGTTACAGCTGGGAATGAAAAGAGGAGGGTGTTGGAAGTAAGAGCAGAGATGACATGGTAAATGATATGGCTTTGGAAAATGGAGAGTATACTATGGAAATACAGGATGCTGGCAACACTGGGAACCCACATGAATTTGAAGTGACACGAGTCATTTGAAAGGTATTTAACAGTAATAAACATAATGATAGGATTATGAAAATGATAATTATTGCTAAAATTCCATTGCTACCATGTACTGACTAGTTACTATGTACCAGGCACTATACCACGTTGGTTATGCTTTACATTATCATTATCTTCATTTAATAGGTGATGTAACTGAGGTTCAGTAAGGCAAATATGTCCAAGATTACCATGGTAAATGCTTCCAGATTTTAATTTAGAATTTTTATTTAGGAGTGCCTGGTGGCTCAGTCAATTAAATGTCTGCCTAAGGCTCAGGTCATGATCCCAGGGTCCTGGGATGGAGCCCCGCATCAGGCTCCCTGCTCAGCAGGAAGTCTGCTTCTCCCTTTCCCTCTGCCCTTCCCCCCTCACTCATGATCTCTCTCAAAATAAATAATAAATTTAAAAAAATTTTTTAAAGATTTTATTTATTTGACAGAGAGATCACAAGTAGGCAGAGAGGCAGGCAGAGAGAGAGAGGAGGAAGCAGGCTCCCCGCTGAACTGAGAACCCAATGCGGGGCTCGATCCCAGGACCCTGGGATCATGACCCGACCCGAATGCAGAGGCTTTAACCCACTAAGCCACCCAGGTGCCCCAATTAAAAAAAAAAAAAA